>CAXASD010000001.1:0-303000 GCA_963971435.1 Lasius platythorax | reverse complement strand
AGAAAATTAATTTTTCTTTTAAACTAAATCGTTATGCATAGAACACATATTTTCCTTGGTGTGATATCAAGTAGTTAAATAAATCTCAATTTAAGATTTTTATTTTTTAATCCCCGGGACTCTCTTAAAGAAGCGTCTGGCTCTTATTAATTCGGGACATTTAAATTTGTGTTTTCACAGATCAGAGCCTTTACTAATTTCTTAAAAACATTTTGTTGCTGTAATTAATGCTCTACTTGTAGTGTATCACACGACAAGTTTTATGTTTTTATCTCGTAAATGACAATCACTACGAATCGAATTACCTGTAATCGATCGGCGATATACTGTGAGACGTGTTTGAGACGCACGAGTGATTCATCATAGCTACCGTTGGATAAAGACCTCGCGCGCTGAATCCCTTCGTCGTTCGAACTTCGAACGTGTTAATGTCCAAAATCCCGCACGCTGTTTGTATGCGTTCTTCCGAGAATCTGCGGAGAATATATTCCCTTTGAGGTTCCACGTCAGATAATTGTATATGTCGACGAAATATATATATTAACGTATATATATACCTATCGAGCTTGAGTCGTTTCCTCAAATAATCCACAATGTTGACGTGATCCGACTTCCATTGCGTTTTTTCACACCTTATCTTATTATGCGCCTCCATGTCCTTCACTTCCTCGTTCCATCTCTCGACATTCCTCTCCGACTCCAACAAGAGTCTTAGCGGCGTTATGCACTCTAATTGCGGAACACCATCGTTCCCATCCAACAGCGCGACGTCCACGTTAAACTTTTCATTCGCCTGCACAAACACCTGTCGAAAAAAAATTGATTCTTAGATAATAATACAATTTAAAAATATTGTACAATTTTGAGGAGAAACAAACGTTCGCTCATTCCAAATTATTCCAAACAATCTTAAGTCTATGTTTTTTGAAAAAAAAAACCGGATGCAATGATTACAGTGACGTCATAAATCTAAGGAGAAGATATCTTATTAAATTTATATTTAAAAAAAAATGGAAGGATATATTGTGTGTGTGTGTGCGCACTATATATAACTTTGTAATGTAATCTCCATTTTTACACATTAAAAATACAGACTTTAGAGCTGATCGCGGAATTTATGCTATTTGGAAACAAGTTCTTTAGAAATTGTCGCACTCACTAGACACTCGTAATCTTTATGTTGCGGAGAGTTCTCGCACTCTTGATTGCAAACGGGCCATTTGCACTTGGAGCAGAGCGGTTTGTCATCCGGGCTAGGCGGCCAAGGTGCGTAGCAAGAGAGACACAAAGGATAAGTGCACGCCTTCGGCCCGACGACGAAGGGTACTTCCGTCACAATTTCCTCGCCGGCCTGCAATTCTCTACTCGCGACCATGTACCTGAGGAAGCATTTTACGTGAGATACGTTCGAATAAACGCTGATTGGAATATGCTTTAAAACAACTATATTTCGATCGTCGAAAATAATCATCTTATCTTGGCACGTTGAAGCAATTTCACTATGATTCACGTGTCTCGATTTATTTCACTTTACGGTTTATACATTTACTAATTATTTATAATTAATTATAATATATTTGCTATTTATTAATTATAACATTTATTGATATAAATGTTTAATTTATATATTGAATGGCTTTTAGTGTATCATGCGCTGTGGATTTATTCCTTTTTAAAATTATTTTTTTTTTTGTGTTGATTTGTAATTCTATATTTTATACATATATCTCAAGTTTAAACCATTTTTCAATTTTACTATTGCATGAATCATGTATATCATGATTTATTTTAATTATAATTTTGTGGTATAATTTTGTAATTAATTTTATATAAATGTTCAACTTTAAGTGTGTTAATGCAACTTCATTAAGAAATTACTTCTTCTATAGATATTACTCGTAGATTTCTGATTCCGTATTTGATTTTGAACAATTTATCAGCTCCACTCACCTACCAACTTGATCATTCTGAAGCACCTTGTATGCTTGTGACGTAGCTCCTTCCGCGGATACGTCGCTCTCCTGAAA
This sequence comes from Lasius platythorax, assembly GCA_963971435.1. Lineage (NCBI taxonomy): Eukaryota > Metazoa > Arthropoda > Insecta > Hymenoptera > Formicidae > Lasius > Lasius platythorax. The sequence goes on along the minus strand of CAXASD010000001.1, from coordinate 300,973 downwards.
TATATTCAGAATTCGAATAGTATAATTAAATTAAATAATTAAATTACTCGAATTACGCGAATCTCTCGAATTTTCTCGCGCGCAAATAAATAACAGAATTATCGATGACGTACCGATTTTTGCGACATGTTCGGTGAAAGAAAGGCTCGAGTGCTCTTCCCGAATATTTTTTTTTTATTCCTCGTCAATAAATGATGACGATACTGATCGAAGGCTTGTTCTTGGACTGAGCCGAAGCTCGCGCTTACCGCGCGCTTTATATATGTTCAGCTTATTAAAAATATCGCGTGCAAATGCCCCGCCAATGGCATAGATTAATTATACCGGATGAGATTTGTGCCGGCTTCGGGTGTACGAATACGTTGTGATCAGAACGTTCCTTGTCGCAGTTGACCATGTTGCCGATGTATTTTTGGAACTCTAAACGCGTATTATGGAAAGATCCAAAAGCTTCCACTATTCTCTGCTATAATTATGCAACTATATAATGCGCATTTTCTCGTGCATTCTCCCTTATTGTTCTATTAATTTTTTAATTGCGAGATGATTCTGTGATTACGCTATCTTCATACTCATCTTTACACCTGGAAAAATATTGTTCATATATATAATCATATAAATATATATAAAATTATATGTAAAATATTTATATATTGTGTGCTCTTTCTCTTATATATTATCCGTCCGTTTATATCAGAAAAATAATTAGAATAATTGGGAAAATAATTAGAAGAATAATTTTCGCATTTTAGAAAAAGTGAAATTGCGATTCAGATCACAAGATATCCGAGAAAAAAAATTACCCATATATATAATTATATATAAATTTATATATATATATATATATATTTGATTATATATAGACGTTTTTCCCGGGATATATATATTTATATGACAATTTTAATTATGGACAATTTTTTCTCGGATAATAGAATTCCGACATACTTGAGAGAGAAATATATTAAAGATTAAAGGAGATAGTTTGATATTAAAGATTCTTATCTAACCTATTTCTGTTTGCATTTTTGACAATCGAGTCTTTCGGGGGTTGGGAATCGATCGAAATAATTCTGCTCTCAATTCGAATCGTAAAAATTATCCGAGTTTCAAGCTTCCTACTTCGAAATGTTTGAATACAATTCAATCGCGCAATTCAAATTTTTTAAAATCCAGACGTCGCGAAATATCGTGCCGCTTCAGTTGCGCAGAAATAGGCCGGGCACTATTTTTCCGTGCGTTTAGCGCGCATGCGCGTCGACGTCTCTCCTGGGGTCGCGGCTCCCTTTCCGCTCTCGCCCGATCTCCATCCATCGTCGTTTCTCACGTCCCTGCGTCTCAAAGAGTTGCGTATTTTTCCGCCTCGTGTCCGCTAACGTAAGACTGTAAGTATAACATCGCCGAATATTGCTCTCGTACGAAGCGTATCGCGTTTTCCAGAATCGTAAAATCCGAATTCAACTCGAACAAGGTGTTAAATACGAGAGAGAGAGGCGAGTTTCTTCTTACGGGTAAACCGGCACGGGATCGCGATTTCGCAATGTCGTCTGCCATCTCGACCGATGGATCTCCCGATTCGTCGAGCGAAATTTTAATATTTTCGAAAATCACCGTGCATCGCGTTGAACGAGAAGGGGCTGTTTCTTGACGTAAGGCGACGTATAGAGCAATTTTTAAGTCAGAATCTTGAACGGTCGCGAACTTGTCCAAAGTGTGCCTTATGTAATACCTCACACAGGTCAATACTAATTCCGTTCATATAACGTATGTACATCGCGATAAAAATGATTATATTCCGTAACGAGATATCATTGTGGATTTGTTTGCATTAGGCTCTTTGTGACAGTACACTTGTCAATTTTTTTTAGTTACGCTTTTTTTCGAAATTTATGAATGTACAGCTGTACATGTATGTTAAATTTTTACATACATTCTCTTTTGCGTGTTAATATCTTATATTTTATTCATTCAGGTTAATGTACATGTGCATAATTATCACATAGAATAGAGAGAGTGCATTGCTGGCATGCATCTTGGATTAAATTTAGCTGCTGTCTTATTATAGAGTATTGTTTGCGCCTCTTTGATCTGCTTGGAGCTAAATTTATTTGCATTGATGGAACGATAATGAATCATTAAATAAAAATTTTCATTGTTTCCTATTATTGCAGAACATGTCTCCCCCAACGTATAACGATCTGGGAAAGAGTGCCCGTGATGTATTTGGTCAAGGCTACCATTTTGGCCTCTTTAAACTGGATGTAAAAACTAAGACCAATTCTGACGTAGAGTTTTGTTGCGGCGGTGTATCCAATCAGGATACGGGAAAGGTGTTTGGTAACTTAGAAACCAAGTATAAGCTCAAGGAATACGGATTGACGTTCAGCGAGAAGTGGAATACCGACAATACCCTTGCAACTGATATCTCCATTGCTAATAAATTGCTCAATGGTCTCACTGTTGGTTACAGCTGTACTTTCTCCCCACAAACTGGGTGAGATATTTTATTACATAATGTGAAAAAATTATAATTACTTTATAATATTTTTTATAACATTTAAAATTTTTCTTTGTTTTTCATTTTTATAGCTCCAAAACTGGAAAATTGAAGACAACCTATAAGCATGAGAATGTATCTGTATCTTCTGATTTTGATCTTAGCCTGTCTGCTGGACCTCTAATTCACGCTTCGGCTGTCGTGGGTTATCAAGGTAAATTTAGATATTAGATCTCTTAAGGCACTTTTGGTTCATGTCATATTGAAGTATGACAGAAATGAGAAATTGTATAAATTTTTTCTTGTAACATACATTGAAATAAATTACATTTTATTATTTGCGTTTGATAATATAGGTCAGTAAAATATATCAAAAATTCTTCTTTTGATTTATATGGATAAATAATAGCTCTTATATATATAAGTTTTTATCTGTTGTTATAAAGTTTATTTTCGCTAAAAATGTTGAACATATACAGATTGAATTATATGCAAGATAATAAAAAACTGAATTTTTTAAGTATATTTTACTAATTCATACTAAAGAACACGAGTGGTGATATATGAAGAAATTAATTTATTTCAATATATTTTGAATTAAACAAAATTGACATCTCATTTCTGACAATAATATTTAATACAGTAAGGGAAATAGAAGTCTTATCAATGCATTAGAATTTAATAATATTAATCACTCATATTATTTTCATGCAAAATTGTTGAAAAAATATTTTTAATTTAGATCTTTAATTCTTCTACATATGTGCCATTCCTCTCTTTGTCCCAAATTTATATTTTCCTGTTCTGATCATGTGGAATATCCTAAAATGTACAAAAGTAAGCCTATGATATATAACAGATGTTAAGAATTTTTATCATGTGAGAGTGTTTATAGATTCACATATTATTGTATTTTGCAGGCTGGCTCGGTGGCTGTCAAATAGCATTTGACTCACAAAGAAACAAACTTACAAGGAACAACTTTGCTCTTGGACTAACTGCTTCAGACTTTGCTCTTCATACTGCTGTGTAAATATAATTTGCAATAATGAGATAAGAGATGCAATGTCACAAGACAATTCTTGAGCAACATTTATGTAGAGAATATTTAATATACCATAATATTTTTAGGGATAATGGTCAGGATTTCAGTAGTTCCATTTATCAAAAGATAAAACCAGGTTTAGAGGGAGCAATTAATTTGGCATGGAATTCCAGTAATAATGTAACACATTTTGGCATTGGAGCAAAGTATAACCTTGACAATGATGCTAGCATTAGAGCCAAAGTGAATTCTAATCTTCAAATAGGTTTGGGGTACCAACATAAATTGCGGGATGGTGAGTAATATTTTTTTAAGTTACTTGCACTAAAATGATAAAAAGAAAGAACAATATTTGAAATTTCTTTTTATAAACGCAAAATGCGATGTGTGAGAATTTTTGTGTAATTTTATTTAATCCAGAATGTTTGAAAATTATATAAATTCAAATATTTGCCATGTCATGTAGTATAGAAGTTTAATAAGAGAAAGTAAACACATTATAAACATATATTTTTTGTTCCTGCTATTAGTGAATCTATTAATAACTCGTACTCACTGAATCACAATAAATAGAGAATAATCTTTTGCAGAATAAAAACAATGCCTTCCACCTCACTGCTTTTCCTTTTTTCTATAATGTAACAATCCATAGTTATTAAATAAATACATTCTTTTATATATGTATAAAGAAATGCATATGTAATACACATACTATATAACTGAATATCTGTTTACAGGTGTAACCTTGACACTTTCTACAAACATTGATGGAAAGAACTTTGGATCTGGTGGCCACAAATACGGTGTTGCATTAGACCTTCAAGCTTAAATACGTATCATTACAAAGTAATTCTTATTACGAAACAGCAAAAAAATTTATCTTATATAAATAAATATTTCCGGACCATTGTGTCAAAATCGACGTGACAGTACATGCTTCGAATAAAGTATTACTTGTAACGTATAGATAGGTTGATTCTTAAATATGCCGCAAAATATCATGCATTATTTCAGATTAGTTGAAGGAAACATTAGCGTATATTATACATAATTATGATCGTAACGATATCTTTGGTCGATGAACAATATAAAGTCACAATTACGCAGATCAGACTAGTTTGTACTGCTAGTTCTATTTAGTCCCTACAATACTTAACATGCGCAGCTTGTTAGTTCCTGAGGTCATCCTTTTCATAAAGACATAAAGGTCGAGGATAATATACAGGGTAATCAATTTTTTAATCTATAAATATTTGTATTTCGAAAACTATGTTGAATTGAAAAATATTATTTTTTGAAGATTGAATTTCGAGGGAGACATGTGGGAGGAAGTTTGCTATATATAAATAGAAGCGTCAAAGAAATTTGAAGATTAAGTGCATTTTTTAAAATGGAATGACTACTTTTTTATAAAATTTTCATAATTTTGTATACATTTTTTGTACTTTTTTTAAATAAAATTTGATAGAGCGTCGAATGTTATAAGAAAAAAATATTAGGATACTTATATATATATATATATATCTTGAAACTAATAGTTCTCGAGATATTCAATTTCAAGCATTCAATTCAGCGTTCAAGTTAACCTTAATATTTTTTTTTTATTCACTGTATCAAATTTTACTGTAAAGAAGTAATTCCATTAAAAAAATTTTGATCTTTAAATTTTCTTGACATCCAGTAAATTTCTTCCTACATATTCCAATGTCCCCCTTGAAATCCTTCACCCAAAAGCACGTTTTTCAATTCAACATAGTTTCCGAAATATAAACATTTACAGATTAAAATGGGTCACTCTGTATATTGATCGTGTAAAAAGAAAATTAATGCAATAGTACCAAGAATGGAAAAAAAAATCATCTCATTTCGATAAAAACACAAAAAGGTATAAAAAGATATATATATATATATATATATATATATAAAATTATATATATATACATAATATATATATATACATAATATATATATATGTGTGTGTGTGTGTAGTGTGTGTGTGTGTGCAGTGTATACATATATACATACATACATATGTATATATGTGTATTTACAAGAGGAAGTCAGAAAGTAAGGGTTTCTAACTAATTAATTTTTTAAATCTTTTTTTTTACAAATAAAGTATTACATATCTCTTAGAGTCCTTAAAGTGCCTCAATAAAGATGGGGACTATGTTGAAAAGTAATGTGAAGATGTATTTTTATGAGATATGTAAACATTTTTGTAAAAATAAAGTATTAAAAAAATTAATTAATTTGGAACCTTATACTTTCTGACTTCCCTATGTATGTATGTATGTATGTATACACATACACATGTACAAGGTATACCAGGATTTTTCGTCCAGTATATTTTATGAGTAAAAATGAGAAAAATATATAAACACAGAAGAGAAGAGAGGCCTATGCTTTATTCAAAAGTTTTAACAAAAATATGAGATAAAAAAGAAATGATAATAGAAATGATAACACGGCTTGTTCTTATATATATATAATTAATAGAATGTAAAATCAATACATGATATTTATCTAATCTGTTTATGAAAGATGATAAATATAATTCTATTGCTAATTATTATTGTCTCATCAAAAATGTAAAATGTTGACCGTTAAGACAATAAAGAATGGAATTTATTACCGTACAAATTCCGTGTCACAGCTTCTATTATGGTCGATATTTTGAAATTGAACAGTAATAATAATTGAGCAATAAAAGTTATGTGAATCTTTAATTTCATTTCGAATAGTAAATGTAATTTGTATAAACAGATTAATATATGTTAAATAATTCTATTAAATAATATTAAGTAATATTATATTAAATAATATATATATTAATAAAATTATATATTATAAATATATATTATATTATAAAATAATATATATTAAATAATATATATATTAATAAAATAATATAAAATAATAATATATATATTAAAAATTATATATATTAATATATATTAAATATATATTAATATATATTAAATATCGTCGATGATATTTCTCTATTCTCTATCATAATAAAAGCAAAATTGGTTTATTTCTTTAAAAAAAAATCGCATATTTCAGTTATAACTTCTTATAATGAAGCAATTATGGGCTCTCTTATATATAGTGTTACTTCTTAATAAAACAACTATAGATAACATTTTTTCTTATTTTTACTCGTATATACTGGCATGTTTTGGAAAATCCGGTAATAAACTTTGTACATATAAAATTTTTGTTCATTTGCTTTGTAGTAAATGTTCATATAAATAGCCATATTATATTGAGAATGTTACTACTCTTTCATATTATCATATATTGAATCAATAGTATATAGTATCGATTTATGCATAAATAATATAATTTTGAAGAATGCAATAAAAAATATCTTTGATAAGACTTATGTCATTTCAATCAAGTATCAATTTATATCAATTTGCTTGATTGAATTAAATGTATAATTAAATTCAATCAATTATTTATCATTGCAGAGTATAAGTTTTATCTTTTGTTAGATAGATTTTAGAATGTATGACATGCATATTTGTATGCGATCACACCAATAGTATTAATATTATGTGATTGATAGTAAATGTATATGCATTTTTTTTATTTAGTATTGTGTCACTTATATAAAAATATATGATGCCTTCTAATTCGTATAAATAATAATGCAATTATATATGTATACATGTACAGATTATAATTATTAGAAACTATTCAGGTCATTCTCCTGCAAAAAAGAAACGTTTCCATTGTTCGTTTCTCGTATAAAGGGGAATACTGCCAATTTGGTTAAATTATGATGTTTGCCTTAGATATTACCAAACCATATTCCTCATAAGATTGTTCAATCACACAAATGCGATAAGCAATGATCACATTTTCAAAAGACACAATAACCGCATAGCTACATGTAATTCCACTGCTTTATTTTATATAGGAAATAATTATGAAATAAAAAAAATATATATATAACTTTTTTCTTCTCAACAATTATTCGTTATCAATAATTTGTGTGTTTAGTAAAGAACATTGTATGAAATGTAAATGTGATTTATTTACAAGAATTTACATTATTTTTTATCATATACAATGATTTTATCTGAATTGACTGCAAATGAATGATTTTTTAAACGTTTTCTTTGAATAAACTTACATTTATTTGTGTTGTATATGATAAATTTTATTAATCTTTTATTAGTTCCATTTAATAATAAGTATTACGAAATACTAGAACCTGATATCGTAAAGCTTTAAGGATGCAATATGCATTTAAGGTATCTTAAACATATAATTTGCCTATTAATGCTTTGAAAAACAATGCGGATATATTTCTGAAAAATTCGACGAAAGATGTTACATCGTAGAAAATAAATACAATGAACGACGTGCATATCGGACAATATTTGCGTTTCAAGAATGAGCTATTAATATAAATGATTATTATTTTGGCTCTCTGATTCTGTTATACAATTATTATTATAAATGAAATTCCCGTACTCGCGACGATGACATTCCTCCGTATTAAACAAAATCTATATTAATGCACCATCTGATCGTCCATTGCTTTCGCGATCCATTCTGGTTCGGTTTGAGCTATCTTTTCGATTATTTGATTTACTTGGTAACACAGTGATTGTATTTGCTTGTCCCACGTCGGTAAGGTTTCGCGTGCTGCGCAGAAAAATGAAAAATATGTAGATCTTAATCACGCGAAGAGTATGTAATACCTAGATAAGGTTCAACAGGCAACTCACTTTCAAAATGTACTATAGAATCTATTTGATCGATATATCCATTCATTCTGCCCTCGGTAATCATTTGGCTAGCGATCTTTTCCGCTTTAGTGGGTGGAATATCCAACAATGCGCCCAATTCTTCAAACGAAATGTTGTTGTACAGTTTACTAGCGGACAATAAGTTATGCTCAATGACGGCACGATCGAGTATAGTGGAGCCTAATCCGTCGATGGTGCATGCTTTCTGGTGAGGTTGCAATAACGCTTCGAATTCTTGCAGTTCCGAACGCCGAATAATACGATCCAAATACATTTTCTCAAGGATCGAATAAGCCGGAAGTTGCTGGCAACGTTCGTCTTTAAATAAGGTCGCCAACATTCGACTTCTCTGTTGTCCTGTAATAAGAACGACGTAAACGAGAGTTTGGGAGAAATAAAATATTTGATGTTTAATTAATCGCTCACCTGCGGAAGCTAATACTGTACAAATCAATGCGTTTCTAAGAGCAGTCATGCGTTCGTCTTCATGAATAATAGATCTATATGACAATTCATTGTATCTCTGAGCTGCTTCTATAAACTTTCTTCTATAATCTAGTACTCTTGCATAGCAGACTTTATAATAGATTTGTAATTGTTCATTTTTAGACTCGGCCTATAGATAAATAATACAGAAAGAATGAAATAATTGTCATACTTGTAAGTAAATTTATAAGAACAAAAGAAACCACACACCTGCAAAAGTGACGCTCGGTTGATAAACGCTTCAGCTTGTACTGGATCATCATCTTCTAAATATAATCTGGCAATTTTAAGATAAGTCTCGAGCTTGTAATCAATAGTATATTGCCTGAAATGATTAATTTTATCAGTATGACACATGTATAAACAGTCGCAGATCTTAATTGCTAAATGTATGTTACTTTTGTCCTGTTTCCAATGGTATGCCGACTAAAACGTTTGCGGCTTCTCGCCAGTTCTGATTACGTTCATAAATATCAGCTAAGTGTTGCCTTATACTAGCTACTTGTTCTTCAAAAGAAATCACACGTGGCTGAACCTGCATACATGTACAATTTTAATTAAGAGAGAGAAATACGTTTTTTTATATATTATAATAATTTTATATAATATATAATATAATAATATTTAAATCATGTTTATTTTCTCATATGTTTTATTATCACTAGAATAATGATTTACCTTATCTAGTGTGTAATGCGAAACAGCTTTTGATATCTCATCGGGTAAAAATAATAAACGGCTACTGACATCAGTCAGAACTTGCCTCGAAATCACCAAGCTTACGTTTTCGTTCACAACTAGAATAAAAGTTTATCTAAATATGTTGTTTCTCTAATCTCAGAATATATACATCCATAAAATATAACATATCAAATATATGCATCGTAATGTCGAACTATAATTGATCTCATTGTAGTTATATGTTAGAGAAAGATGATTATATCATATAATACAAAAATGTTAATTTAATTTATCTTAAAATAAACCAATATATCATTACAGCTCTATTATAGATACAGATAAATATGCAGAATAGTTATTACGTTACCAATTTCAATGAAATTGTATATATATGTATTTTAGTGTGTGGAATATGAAAATGTGTAATAACTACAATCATTGGCTCAATGCTATAAAAAGAAGTGATTGAATTTTTACGACTAATAATTTTTTTTCATAAAGTCGAGTGATAATTTCAATTATCATTTTCGTATTCAATTCACCAAACTATATAATACTATCAAAATCGATGAGGTAATAGCTATTCTGCATACTTACTTAGAGACACATATACAGAATACTCTTTACTCTTGTCATATTTATACTTTCTAGAAAATAGTATATCTTTTTATAACCTATCTACGATCATTAAGATCGCACAGTTTTTGTTGAAATTTCGGGAAGATGTTACATTTTTCCAATGCGTTCAAGATAGGATAAAAATAACGTACTTGCTTCAATAAAGGTCTTCAAGGCATCGACTAGTTCTTCGCCGGAAGACAACAATATCATGTCCAAAGTTGAACGATATCTAAACAGAAGATAGGGTTTATTCGCGAATTGAGAATCGATTACGTTCTACAGACTTACTTTTCGGCCTGATCCTTGTGGGAACCGCCGGAATGCGCCAGATTAGTCAGTTGTTGACGTACAGAAGCCACTGTCACCACCATTTTCGTTCGCGATGATTTTACTTAATATTGCTGTTACACTACACGCGACACGCGGATTATATACACTGGCTACCGTGCTTGCTGACTACATTCATAGATATAGCAGGCATAGATTACGCCACCATGACGAGGTACTATTAAGGCCGTCAGCTGTGGGTAAATTTTTCTGTCAAGCGAGTACCCGAACATTTACGTCTCATTTTAATCAGTATTTCAACTTATCCAGTCACTATTTTACTAAAATCTATCGTAGATATGTTATATTTCAATTCTAGGAATGACAAACACGAATGTTTTCTTTTTATTTTACCAAATCATTATTTTATTACCGACAATAACAAAGATTTGTATATACGGAAGCGAGTTTCTAGTTACCGCAGTAGCGTGTTTGTTCCGTAGTGTTTCGCCGCTATTGAACACAGATGTCAGTAGTAGTAGACATCTGTGCTGTTGGAGCACACTTAGTGTCGGGCAATTGACGCGAGATGGCGCGTCGAACGCGATTCTTGAGAGATATTCAAGTATGGCGAATTGTAGTGGGCTTCACGTCATTCCGTGGTGATCGCGCAACAGGTGTTACGTGTTTTCTTTTCGTCTCTTTTTTTTTGTATGTGTGTACATTTCGATACCGATAAGTAGCCGCGTTTGCTGACAGTATAGTGCGCGTGTGTCGTGTTTCGTATGCTTTGACTTATCTTGGAGTATCGAAGGTGGAGCAGCTTAGACACGTGGGCGCTTCGTTGCGAACTTTTTTCTTCCGGGTCTCTTCGCGGGAGAAAGTGCCGTGATTGCACCGGGCAGGTGAGTACGTTATCATTTTTGTAAAGCGCGCCCCGAAATGGCGGATTTAAAATAATGAGTTGCGATCTGAGAAAATGAAACTGAAACACTTCTGATCTTTAAAGATTTTTGACTATAATATTGCGCGATTGGAATCTCTGTTACATTGCACAGAGAAGTTTCAGATTTGAATTAGAATAAATCAGAGAGGAAATCCGTTATAATTTAATCTGGCTATATATTTAATACATAATTATTATATTTGATATGTTGATGTGTGATTATTTGAATATGTCGCATATTTCTGAGAAACAAGTTGTTTTTCAATATGATTTATATGTATATTTAATATTCTAATTGCTGGTTATGCAAATCAATTAATTAAAATGATTAATTATATAATAAAATGAACATATTGAAATGAAACATTTTATAATTATTAGGTGCATTCTAAGGATATAATTGAATATTTACTATTACTAATGTCTGAAAATATCCCAGACACCATGTCCAAAATCGGAACATAAGACGTCTTTAAGACGTCTTTAAGACACCTTTAAGACGTCTTATGATGTGATATCTAAAAGACATCTTAAAGACGTCTTAAAGACGTCTTATGTCCCGATTTTGGAAATGGTACTGTCTAGGATGACATTGAATTAGTACAAAATAAATAATTAAAAAATATATATATATATATATATATATGATAGAAAATATTACAGATTCAATATAAATATTAAATTAATATAAATGCAGAATAAATCCAGATATATGTACATACTTCAACAACTAATTATAAGTAGTAATACATATGCAATTATTAAAGTAAATAAAATATATACTTAAAATCCAAAGGAAATAATTCTAACCTAAGAAAATTAAAATATTTTTATAGTTTACATCGACTCTTAATATTTTTGTAATAACATTAAAATAATTAAAAGATATACATTTTTAATTTCTTATAAAAATTCTTAATACTAAATCTATTTTTAATTATGGTAAAACATGATAATTCTTATATGTGTGTTAAAGAAAAGCATAATATAATCTTTAAAAAATTACCTTTTTGACAAAAGTTTGTCTAAAAAAATTGTTCTACAAAGAAGTGTTGCGTTTTTATATACTTTATTAGTAAATATATATTTTATTAGCTTTAATGTACCTTATTATTTATATTTATTTAAATTTGCTTTTTCTACGAGAGAGATAATATCAAAATTGTGCCAATTAGGCGCAAAATAGTATAAAATTTTATTACCATTTTTAATATTAAAAATGTTATATAATAAAGTGCACATCATCACATGATTGTACTTTATTTGAGTGTTTGTGCACATACATTTTAATATGAATATTGTAAGAACTTTACAAGAGATATATTTTCAAATAAAAAATTTTTTGAAGTATAATAAGATTATACATATATATATATGCATTAACGAAGATGATAGGATTAATTAAAAGTAAAAAAGGCAATAGAAAGAACAATATATTTAAAGTATATATACATTGTAAAAAAGTTAATTGATTAAAAAAATTTATTTCTTTGATTTTTCATTAAGGATGATATGTACACATTATAATATATATAAATATGCATGATATTTTAAACGACGCATTTAATCAACAATCGTATTTTTGTTTTAATATTGTTTAAATCTCAATATTTTTTTATCTGAAGATGACCAGAATACTACGGCTTTGTGACTAATATATATGATAATACAAGTCGTTGTCTGAATATGTGCTACTGCTATTGTCGCACTGGTGAATGTCATATCATTAAAGGCATTTAACATTACGCACCTATCAGGATATAATGTTTTTTTGTTACAAGAAAGATTTTTTCTCCGTTAAGATAGCGAGTTATTCCCATATTTCTCGATAGAACGAGCTCAAACCTTATTTGATACCGAAATACAAAATAGACTTCATAAAACTGACTTTATAAAATGTCATCTTTTGCGATACGTAAAGTTTTTAAGAAGAGTTCCTCCTCTCCCTATTTTACACACACATATACAATCACTTCTCGCGGTAGCATACAGCTTCATTGAACGCATTTTTTATGCGTATTTAATTGCGAATATAGCAATCAAACTATTATTCAACATAAAAAAATATATACAATTATTTTATATATCACACACACACACGTATGTATGTGTTTGTATGTGTTTATAATAACCTAATTAAATTAAATCTATATATTGAAGCTATTAATATATAAATTAAAATAAAAATAATTTATAAAAAAATAATACATAATTCGTAATAATATTATTTAATAAATCCAAACGCACGTATTTAATAATCTAGATAATTATACATATAATAATATTTAATAATATTGAATTATGCTTGATAAATTATGATTACAGAATATTTTTTAATAACTTGCAATAGCATACAGGTAACAAGCAGTGTAGATAATTCACTATACTTGACGATAGCGATTGATCACAGCTTGGCATTATAATAGAACATGTCTCCTTCATTCTTGTTTAGTATACAAGGAGATTATTATACTATTCGTAGAAAATAGAATTGTGGAAAATTCCATTTGCGTATTATCAATGATTGAGTAAATTTTAATTAACAGTATCAAAAGATGCAGGTTGCAAAAGTGAATGTTTCGGCGACCCATATTTGTAAAGAAGCCGTTCTTGTTTGCGTGGGTATTATGAAAACATCAAACCTACCTACGCGTGAGTTGTACGCATTTGGTGTCTCTCTCGCTAGAAGACGTAGACATCATCCCACGTGATGAAAGAAAAGAATGGAAGTTTTTTTTATATATTTGTGACAATTATATGATCTTAACAACGTATACAAGAATTAAAAATATTCTAGTGACCAAGTTTAATTTAATAAAATTGTATATGTGTGTGTAAAATAGGGGGAGGAGGAACAATATATGTATAAATTAAAAATAATAAAAATTAATATACTCTATATTTTATAACAATTATTTTTTTTCTAATTAAATGCATATAAGTTTCTATCTTATTTCTATATTCTTTTATTCCTCTAACTTGATAATTAATATTTAATTTTCATAAAATTCTAGTTAAAAATTTTATTTACGAAAAATTTTTTGTACTAACCATTTAATTTTACGAAAAATTTTTTTCTTAATTATTATAGAAGAATTTCTTGACAAAAAATTCTTTTATAATAATTAAGAAAAAATTTTTTCTATAATAATTAAATGTTTAGTACAAAAAATTTTCATAAATAAAATTTTTAACTAGAATTTTATGAAAATTAAATATTAATTATCAAATTAAAGGAATAAAAGAATATAGAAATAAGATAAAAACTTATGTATTTAATTGGAAAAATAATAATTGTTATAAAATATAGAGTATATTAATTTTTATTATTTTTAATTTATACATATATTGTTCCTCCTCCCTTTATTTTACACACACATATACAATTTTATTAAATTAAACTTGGTCAGAATATTTTTATTCCTTTGAATATTCTGATAATTTATTTCATTATATAGATATATATATTTTTTTAAATAAATATTTATATTACAATTTGTGTCAATAGAAGGATTTGTGTCAATAAAAGGAAAATCAATACCGGTAGACATTCACACCTGAGTAAGACAAGTGTTATCTTTGATCTATCCGAGTCGTTAACACTTAGTCATGTAAATATTTCGTTACTATCAGTCGCGTAACGCAAGACAAGACAATGTGTCGACAGTACAGAGACATTATTGTATTGTTTCAAAATGAGATCAAACATGTTGTTTGTACAATAATCAAGTCATATAAATGTTACTCTTTTATACATATATGTGAAAAATAGTAAATATTATTAAATTTATTTATTTATTAATAATTTTTATAATTTTAATAAAAAATACAATAATTATATTAGGTAATTATTATAATAGAAAAATATTCAATATTTTGGGTGTATTTTTATCTTTATTTAATATTAATTATATTTAATCATAATATTTATAATTTCATAAATTATTTTTTGTAATTATTGCATTAAGTTATACCTCACCGATCACTTTAATTTTCAGATATATTATAGTCGATAGAGCTTTTAAGAACTGACAGAAATAGGTGAAATCTGTTTAAGAATTGTCGAAAGCTGTTTAAGAACTGACAGAAATAGGTGAAATCTGTCACAATCTGATGATAGTGTAAAGCATAATTTACATGATGCTTTTTTATTAGTTACTAGCACCATATTAGTACGCTAGCAATTAGTAAAAAGCATCGTGTATTTTAAAATGTTAGTAAACCAGCATGCTTTTTCCTCTCTCTAACTAGCATGCTAATAAAGTTAAAATATTTCAACTTTACTAGCTGCTAGCGCATTAGCATGCGTTAGTACACAAACAAAAAATATCAACAGAGATATGAATAATATACAATAAACTGAATATAATCTAAAACTGAATATAATCGGGAATAAAAATGCAATACTTTAAAATGTCGTATCAGAAACTAGTAGAAGAAATCCAACGTGATTCAAAGTGCACATGTGTGTGTGTGAGAGAGAGATTCAGGACTCTATTCACTTTAATATACGTGAAAATCAAAGTAATCGGTGTAACTTTTTCGCAATAATTACCACTTTTTTCTGAAGGAGAATCCAATTAAAATAGATTAGACCAGATAAGCTCGTGGGAAGGCATGTAACTATATTGGATTTTCTGTCAGTGAAAAATACTCGATATTGTGCGATGTAATTCTTGAGAGCACAGCTATTCTCGAAAGTTTTCTTTTTTCTTTTTAGCAATTTCGGAAACTTAATTGGCGCACAAACATCTATATTAATTCGCGCGGCATTAAAACGTTTAATTCGTGTGCAAAAACGGTTTCGTTAACGAAGCGCGTAAAAATGTAGGGTTTGTAATAGCAAGATATCGTAAACCGATAAAGCGCGGTAATAAAAGTAAATGGGGTGGATAGTGTCATACAGCGGCTTAGAACACTCTGCTGAAAAATCAGTTTGATACAAAACTCATATCTCAAAATATAACACATCCTGAAACCTTTCAACTAATATAAAATATAATGAAAAAATATAAAGATATAAGATAAAATATAAAATAAAAAATACATTCACACAAAATAAAAAATACATTTAATCCCTTTTATACACATTTATATATGTATATTGTATATTCATAATCATATATATTTTAAAGTTTTTATAAAATAATTTATATATATATATATATATAATAACTTTTATACATATATATTTTTTAAATATTTTATTTTGTATAAAACATGTAAATTTGATTATTTCTTATTGTGATATATGATTATACAAGTAGCAGAAGGAAAGTGTTTTGTTCCACAGAACAGATGTAAAAATAATCTTATTTTCTAATTTACAATTCTGAAAGATAAATAAATGTATATTTATTGTATAATATTGGACGGTTTATATAAATTATTATTGAATGATGAAGAGACTCTTTTTGTAATGCCACAATGCTAAGTAATAAAAGTACATAAAAGTAATGACATGTCGGCTGGGGGGCTGGGTCTAGATTCATATTATTATTTATCGTTGAGCGTTACCACTTCTCTCTCTCTCTTTATTCAGAATTTTATAAAAATTGCTGCATTTATTGAAATATTTGGATTGCTGTTTTCACAGATATTTCTAAAATATACTGTACGAGTTAATGGTTATAAATTGCAATTAACGTTAATTGTAAATTAATAGTACACAACCAACTATAATACTTTTTTTTATAATACTTTTATAATACTTTTTTTTAAATGTATTTTGGCGTTATGTGTTTTCTACTTTTTTAAAAAATGTTTTCTAGAATTAATTAATTTAGCTAAAAAAAATCTCTACAATAATTTTTTTACAGTATCGTGGTAGTAATATTTAGTTTATTTTGGGAAAAAAAGAAGACAGAATTGTTTAATCGATGATTATACATAATTCATTGCATTTATGGCGAGAAAAATGTGTCTCAAATCTTTTTTTCTTGTACATTACCGGAAATAAAGAGTGAGGAGGGAGGAAGATAATTCGTAAATGCGCAACGCATTGAGTAGAGCGTTATCAAAGAGGACGTATGAACAGTGATAACTGCGATATATGAATGCGCTGCATTCGAGTATTTTTCTCTTTTGTTCGTCACATAAAAGAGTCATAGATTAATGAGAGATATTTCAGAGTGCAGATTGAAAAGTTTTCGGTCATTGTTCATCATTTTTAATTTTTCTCACTTGCCTCAAATTTATTTTATCTTCAAATATATTTTTCAGATAGTATTTAATATTTTAAATTATTTTACTTTAAATTTTTGCCACTTTTTAATAACTCTACAACTTTATTATTCTTTTATTTATTACTTTTATTTATTAGAATTTAATTTTAGAAAATTTATGTTATATATATATACAGTGCCAGTGCTTATAACTATATTTTAAAGATAAAAACAAAGCAAAAGTTCTTTTTATAAAAATTATTTAATTGCAGACAACGGTTTCTTTCCGTTTAACAATGTGTTCTTTCACAAATGTGTACGCCTCTGGTGGTCCATGCGTCTAAAATCGATCCAGAGAGACACAGACAGGGCATAGACCTCCCTATAGTAGCTTCACCATAACTTTCGTATATATCTGCACTTCATCCAATTGGACAAAGTCGTATTGAATAGAGAGATTTTATATTTAATTATATTATACATTATTTTATTATATGACTGATAGTAATAGAATTGAGATATATTTTATTTTATTTTAATAAATACTATATATATGTACAAGAAATATAATGAGGAAATATAATATAATAAAAAAAGAGATAATTCTTGTGCAAAAATAAATGAAAATGTATAGTAAAATTTTATAATATAAAGCTTTGTTTTCAAAAATTGATTTTGAAAATTGGAAAATTGATAATATATTTACGTTTTTTAAGCTTGTATGACGTTTAATGAGCTTGTGTTATTTATCGTTGCGTTTGTTCTGGCAGCGAATATTAATTAACGTAAATATAAAAGAATAACATTTTCCATTTAAGACACTTTAAAATAATTAAAGTTACACTGAAAAAATAATATGTAAAGTATCAAGATAAATTTATTTTTTTTAATAAAGAGAATGTTATAAATTTTAAATATATTTTAATAATTATTATTGAAATAAATTCGATAATGTATGTATAACACACAAGAACATTTAAAAAATAGGTGTTCCATAGTTATTGATCAAAATATTTCTTCTTTAATATTATATCAAGATATCTAATCGCCGAATTAGGTGCTCGTTCCGTTTGACAGGATTTCGATTTTAAAGGTCGATCACGTGTAGGCGCTGCACAAGAGATAAGTCTTATTAAAAAATCAGATGCTCCATAGTTATTGGTATCAAAATATTTCTTATTTAATATTATATTAAGATATCCGATCGCCGAATTAGGTGCTCGTTCTGTTTGGCAGGATTTCGGACTTAAACATTGGTCGCGTTTAACGCCGTACAAGAATAAAGTCTTATTAAAAAATTAGGAGCTGCATAGTTATTGATATCAAATTATTCCTTATTTAATATTATATTAAGATATCTAATCGCCGAATTAGGTGCTCGTTCTGTTTGGCAGAATTTCGGACTTAAACATTGGTCGCGTTTAACGCCGTACAAGAATAAAGTCCTATTAAAAAATTAGGTGCTTGATAGTTATTGATATCAAAATACTCGTTAATTAATATTATATTAAGATATCTAATCGCCGAATTAGCTGCTCGTTCCGTTTGACAGGATTTCGATTTTAAAGGTCGATCACGTGTAGGCGCTGCACAAGAGATAAGTCTTATTAAAAAATTAGGTGCTGCATAGTTATTGGTATCAAATTATTTTTTATTTAATATTATATTAAGATATCTAATCGACGAATTAGCTGCTCGTTCCGTTTGGCAGGATTTCGGACTTAAACGTCGGTCGCGCCTACCGCCGTACAAGATTAAAAAATCAGATGCTCCATAGTTATTGGTATCAAAATATTCCTTTTTTAATATTATATTATATATCTAATCGCCGAATTAGGTGCTTGTTCCGTTTGGCAGAATTTTGGACTTAAACTTCGGTATAATTTTAATCTATGTCAAAACTTATTTAGCGCTGGTGGGGGAGCTAATAGAGGTGATTTGCATATGATCGTTAGAGAGTCAAATAAAGATCCACGTAGTTAACTTCACTTAGATATGTCAATATTTTAAACATCTTTAAAAAAATTTAGATCTTATTAATTATTAGAAAAATAAAATTATCTGTTCCGTGTATATATTTGCGCGTGTATATAGACATATGTATATGCGGGTATATTTGACATTAGCTATTGATAAAATTGTAATAATTTGTTATAATTTGATATCTGTAATAATAATTTAGTTATGAATAATAATTTTTTATTTTGTATATAATATAAATTTATATATGTATATAAACTATATATTTTACTATTTAATATTTGTGTTATGTGTACACACACACACACACACATATAATTAAAAAATCGACAATAATAGCAAACATAGAAAATAGATATTTGAAAAAATTATGTACACATAAAATAATATAAATTTTCGGGCTTAAATGTTTGTGTTTAGTCTTAAAATTCTAGCAATAAAATGAATAATATTTATATTTCTGATCTATTACTGTATACTTCATCAAGTGAAACTTATTATGAAGTATGAAACCCATTAACGATAAGTACTTGCCACGATGCGAATCTATAAATACGCGTTCTGCCGAAATTTTCGTGATGGGTAGTTGTGACGAGGACGTTAACCGTACTCTCCTCTTCTTAATTTTATGGTAGCTTGTAATGGACGCGCAAATTATTATGGGGAAAACTTCGTCTTATGCTGTCGTCGCGAGAGAGTTTCCAAAATAATTCCGAGATCCTGAAGTTCAGAGAGTTTATAGTATCTTTATTAGATACCGCTATATTGGAGTATGTGTTTATTTATCTGTATGTGTGTATATTTGCGTTTTCTCTTGTAAACTCACATGTAATTTTAATATTTATTCAAAATCTTTTTTTGCTAAAATTGTAAAATATATTCTATAGATAAAAGCGCAAAAAATATTTATAAAAGCCTCGACAAAAATTATTAATTAAAACATAACAATAATATGAAACCTGAAATGTATAAAGAATTAATGATTATATATAATTACTTTTAATATAGTAGGTTTTAATTTTAATTATAGGTTTTAATTGTGTATATAAAAATGATATGTATACCTAACAATAATTATGTAAGTAATGTTGAGATTAATTTTACATTACATGATAGACTCAATATTATTTCAGTGTCAATTTTATGTCGGCCAATATTTTTAAAATACGGGCTTAAATGAAGTCGTTGTTCTGCTGTAATGATATTACATGCAGACATGTAAACATTTTGATACATTATTCGTACCGTAAATGCGTCTGTATTGTTTTCAGCATTGCGCATACTACAATCATATGGAGTAATTCGAGTTAAATATTCGAATTGCGACGGTAGGAATGTCGGTGTAGCTTTCATGGCAATTTTCGTTCGTAACTTCGTGCATTTCTTTTAATGTGCCTGTTCTGCGGAAATATCTAAAATTAGGAATTTGAAACTTCGATCGTATAACGTAAGTTACATCAATGTTATCGAATCGCACAATTGTTATCGAATATTGATTCTGGCAGGAATATTTTCTAAATATGGAGAACACGGCTTTATAGATGACAGAACATTTTTTACCGTCCCTTATATGAGATCCGAGAATATAAGAAAGATATTCAAAGATAAGAATCTTATAATAAGATATAAATGTCTTAACTATTTTAGGCAATTTATTAAGGTGCACGAAGATCCTTAGTGCAATACGATTTACACACTACATATATAACACGTCATATACAAGATTAATTATAAAGATCGCGATGCGTTATATGTAGGCCAGACGGAATATGAATTGTAATGAGAAAAGTAGATTGTGGATGCATTTGCCGCAATATGTTATAACATTCGGTCATTACAAATCTTACTATGATTTTGACTAATAAAACATGAAGATCCTAAAAAGAAAACAAAGATTTATGCCTATAAATGGGCATACTAAAAGCGGATTATCTCAGAGACGTTTTACAATAATAAAAATTACCACGTAAGATAAAAAAAAAAATTTGGTTCAATTTGGTTTAATTTCCAATTTTTGGCTGAAGAAAATGAGTTAAAATTTACTTCTTATCTTTATTATTTATTCTTATTTTTTCTTATTTGCTTTTATTTTTGTCTCATTCGCAACAGTTTTTGAGAGATAAAAAAGTTCGCTGCTTAATTAACATTAGAAAAGAGTTGGTCCTAAATTTCTTGTTAATAAATATTATATACAATATTGTATATACAGGGTGTCCGGTAATAATCGCCCCACCCATCGTGTGCAGGTGGAGCGGGTTAAACTGAATAGGAAAGTCTTTTACCGTTTTGTGATCTTCGCAATAATTAATGACAAATTAATTATAAAAGGTCGGCCAATTCTCGCGAATATAAGCGCAGGGCAAGAAGAGACATAAGCGTGTATAATACGAAAATCATTGCCAAATATTATAAATATTGCAACACAATGTCAATGTCATCAATTTAATTAATTGGATGATTTTGATATAACAAGTACAATTTGTTTAATTGCTAACGAGCACGCTACATTATGTGCAGTATGCTCAGAGAATAAAAGCGATTCTGTCACTTGCCAATCTGGACACGATGCGATAAAGTTGCGATCATTTTTCGAAGTAATTTTGATTATTTGATTGAAATAAAGACGATGCGTTGCGTAAAGTTTACAATGCCGATTGTATTAAACGCGCATTCACACGCAATCGATTCGTAGCGCAAAACTCTTTAACATCGCAAAACTTTTTAACATCGCAATTTGTCATATAATTATATAAAATTTAATCGACAAATAGTTGTATGAATATTAAAATTGCTATTTAGAAAGGCAATAGAAATGGTAAGATGCAAGCAAGGGTTTTCTTAGCATATGTATTAATGTGTATTAATTAATCCGCGCGGAGTCATCGCTTGGTAGCCAAATCATAGTCATTCTATTATTATAGTTTAATAAAAAAATCGTAGTTTGGGAGATGCATTAACACGTCTTACGGTTTATCGGTGGCATGCCGAAATTTCCTGACCTAAATACTCCACGCGGACTCCTCGGGCGATGACTAATAATCAAAATCGCTCGATTCTCTGATCCAATAGAAAAAAGAGATTCGTGTCTTACTTGCGTTCTCTATTTTCTTCTCGTATCCTTCTTTATCCTTCTCGCGTTATCTCTAATTGTTTTTAAAAGGCACGCTCGAGCGAGCTCTGCTCGTATCCTTCTTTATCCTCCTCGCATCCTTCTCACTCTAATAAGGCATGCTCCGCGAGCACCACTCGAACTCGGTACGCAGAAAAAACCTAAAACAAAATACTGTTGATACTTTTTTCGACGACCTTCAATTGTTTCGGTGTCGCACATCCCATCGAAGGTGTCATAATAATCGTTTAGCCGCATGTCCATCTGTCATCGAGTTTCTTATCGCATGTGATTTATGTCTCAATTTATAGTTACTTACACAAATTTATTTCATACATTTTATTTACTCACACACGCGATTATAACGTCGGTGTAGTTCCATTCATTTTCTACGAGCGTAGAAAATAAATGTATATACATCATTTCTCGCCCCGCGCTTATATTCGCGCGGATTTGGCCGATCTTTTTTAATTAATTTCTCATTAATTATTGCGAAGATCGCAAAACGGTAGAGGACTTTCCTACTCGGTTTAATCCGCTCTACCTGCACACAATGGGTGGGGCGATTATTACCGGACATCTTGTATAAAGGGAAATAAAAATACGTTTTATATATTTTGCATATTTTTTATCTATTTTATATCTTTAAAATAGAAATTAAAAAGATAAAAGCATTAAAAATTATATACCTTTTTATAAAATTTTTCTCTGAATAAGCCAATTTTTTCGAGTCGTGAATATAAAAAATAGTCAACAAATCATGAATAAATAATGCATAAATATGGAGCTACTATTGTATTCGAATTATAAATACGATTTATATATATATTCATGAATCATATAAACGGTTTAAAGCGATCGTAACGGGGTGCTCGGTTGCAATAATCTTGGGTGATTATCCACCACTTTAGGATTGAATATGCGTGCACATTGACTGCGAGAGATCATAGGCGAAGCATGCGGGATCGCGTCCTCTCGTTCGGTCATAACTTAGCATGTTCATGGATCGGAATCCGAACGATGCTAATTTCAACGTGGAATTTGCGTGGCATTCCCCTTTCCGGTCATCGTCTGGAAGGCGATCCACCGCGAATTATATTAACGCCGCGACCTTGGCAACCCTCTCGTCCTCGTTAATCGTTGTTAAAGTCGATTTCTCGGTTCTCGAAACCCTTGATAATTCGCGCGATTTGCTTATTTGAGAAATAGATATAATAACATTTATTCGTTAGATGTAGTATAATTTTTGTTTGAATTTTATAAAATATTTTTAACCGTAATATAAACTTTTATATTTTTATATCTGCAAATTTTTATAGTTCTGCATTTTTGTACTTAAATATCTTTCAATCGTAATTTTAATTCATTATTTATTTCTTATACATTGCTGTTACATTGTTTAATATTTTATAATTTTTTAATTAAGTAATTTTATATATGTTATATATACATATATATATTATATGTATTAAGTATATAATATTAAGTTTGTTATTTCCCACGATGATAAATAAGCAATATATATTAGTTTTGTAATTTCATTTGCGTTGCGAAACTTTGGTCCGCAGAGACCAACGATCGCGCAGTATTTGCAAATATTTGCATTTAATGCTTTATGTAGCTTCTCCTTCTTACCCTCGATTAGAATAATTGTCGTGCTTTCGAGTTGCCGCCTCAACTTTGCAATTCGAGGATAAACTCGCTGTAACCCTCTGGACAATAGCAAATAATAACGAATAGTTGTGATATTTTTTAACATGTAACAGAAAAATCTATTTTATTTTACAAAATTTTTATTTTGATATCGATAAAATTTTTATATCGATTTTTTTTGGCGAATAGTCATTTCTCAATGATTGAAAAAAAAATGTAAGAAGATAATGATTGCATTTTTGCAAAGAAAAGATCGAGTCGTTAAAGAATATTTTGCTTGTGTGTTAAATTCTTTCATTAAATGAGATTTCTTTCATTAGATTTTCATTAAATTTTTTTTAGATATATTAACTTTTTCATCTAATTTAAACATTTTATCTTACTATATGTCTTTGAAAGGCGCTCTAAGGCGTTTCGCTTCCGCCGTTACACACAAAATGAATTTGAGAGTCACTTCGCATTCGTCAGTCTTGCTTTTAACTGAAACAACATATATACGAATGTAATTATTACGATATAGTCAATAACACTTTAACAATAAAATAACAAATTGTTGCAGTGTTACAAAGTTAAAAATTTATATTACTGGGAAATTATAGCAATTAATGTTTAATCAGTAACACGACTGCAATTATAATTATAAATTTAAATTAATTTTTAATTTATTTTATGTTTCACACTAATTAATTTTTGGAACTTTATGTATTAACATAATTAATTTTATATCTTTTAATTGATTCACCTCGATCAGTACATGTGTTCAATATTCGGTTGCGTTCAACAATGTATCTGTGATCTGGATGTAACGTCTGAGAATCCAAGAATTCCTTAAGTCTCTCTAAATTGATGTATGCGCCCGACATCTGGAATTTATATAATGAGATAATAAACATAATAATAAATATAAATATAACAAACAAATCTAAATAAAAAAAATAAATACTTTGTTAATATAATTATATTATTGCATAAGTTAAATAAAAATACATAAATTATTTGAATCAAAAGACGTAAATTAGTAGTGCATTAATTAAATAATTAGAAATGCTTAAATCGACTGAACCATATAACACACACACACACAAACACACAAAGAACATGTAAATTAAATAAATAAAAAATTCTTTACCCATAAATTTTTTTGCAATGATCAAAAAGTAAATTATCCGAATATACAATTGATATATATTATTATTAATATTGTTTTTCTAAATCTTACCACTTCTTTTTTCTGTAACAGACAGGCAAATAAACAGCCGACTTTTAAAACTGACTTATCAATATCCATTGTTTCTACATTTTCGTCTACTAGTTCATCCAGCATCATTAAATCCTCTGGAAAATACAAATTAAGTATAAACGGATTAATTGATGTTATTGATAAAATATACCTGACATTTTGCGTGCGCGCAAAACGGCTGTGTATTATAATTAATTTTATTTCAGAAATAAAAAGTGCGCGCAAATTAATTGTTTGTTTTGGTTAAAATATTAGAACAAATTAAAAAGACCCATGTGTGTCTTGATATTCTAATTTTGCTATTAATTACTTTAATGTAATGTGAAGTTATTTTGTAATTTAATTATGTAATAAACTATAATTAAATCTTAAATAGAGGTTACATTATAAATTATAATTAATTATTCAAAGTGTTTCAGAGTTAGTAAAATTTGCCGATTTCGCTCCGGAATACTCTATATAATGTAATATTATATGTAAGCCATTCACATTTTGACAAACTGTAGGTAACTATATAAGATGGGCAAAAATTTAAGATAATATTTTGGAATAATTTTTGTTGCTAAATAAACTTACCGATTTTTACATATGTTTTATTTATGCAGATCTGTACGTCTGTTTTTGGCATTGAGAGAAAACTCGCCATTTTCTCTGTAACATCATCGCTGAAGCCCATTGTCTATAACAAATTATAGAATAATAATTAACACTATATAAAAAAAATTAAATGAAGGAGATAGTAACAAAGGAGTAGTAACAAAAATAAATAATATTAGTGTTGAATTATTAAAATAATAATTTAAATAATGTAAAATATTCTTTTTTATCTTATTTTAATAAACATAAAATTAGAAGATTTTTAGAAAAGTTAAACTCATATAAGATAAAGATTAACACATTAAAATTAAATAAAAATTTGGGAGAACTAAAACTAAAATTGACAAAATCAGAGAATAAAAAAGAAATTAAAATTAAAAGTATAAAAAATTTTGATAAAAAAAATTACTTTATCTTTTATCTAAAAGAAGAACTAATAACATTCTATTTATTAATATGAATAATGTTTTTATATAAGATTGATAAAAATAAAAAATGTTTCTGAGAGCAATTTTTTCTCTTTAGAGAAAAATAAACTCTTTACAATTTTTTTATATTTTTATAATTCTTTATACTTTGTAATCTTAACTTTTCTCATTGATAATGTTAACTTAAATAGCTGTATACATAGCTAATTTAGCTATATTTATACTTTGCTTACATATTGTTGGAAAGAGGTACTTACAACGGCAATAAATAAATAGAAAATGAATATTACTTGCTTCATGGTTTCACAATTATTTTCTACACGTTTCTGAGTGATGTACTTTGCGATGGCAATTCACTTGTTCAACAATAAACTGCTGTTGATATCTCGATGTACGGTATTTATATGCTATACACGATGATAAACTATGATTTTTACGTATTACCGAGGTTATCGCGCGGGACATCTGCGTAATGTTGTCGAGACAGGAGTCTTCTCAGTCGTCGTATTCAGCAAACATTGGCGTGTTGTGTTCATATTTCTGGGAAATTAATCTATATTATAAAACTAGTAAAGTGAAGCATAATAATAGATATATTGACGTCTAATTTCTAATTAATGTTTAGTTTTTGTACTTCCGCGAAAAGAATTGGACTTTGTCAATGTGTAATGATTTTTTAAATGTGAAAAATGATACCAATTTCCTAAAATTTACTTGCATATAGTCATTTATTTTGTATGCAGAAATATATTTCAACAGAATACACGTTGTTTAAATGTTGTGTGTTAAAAAATTACAAATATTTTATATAAAAAATAATTTATTGTAATTTTATATTTATAGTATAAACAATTCTATTTTTTAATTTTATACACACATGTAAAAAACTTGATAGTTTGTGTGCACACTGACATGCTAGAGATATTAATATTATTTTTTTAAATTAATTTGTAATATTAATTTATATATACTTAATGTTTAATTTAGTAATATTTTATCTTAGTTTTTTAGAACATTTTTTATTTTTCGGAATTTTAATAGAAATCTTGATAACAGTAGAATATTGTACAAAAATCCAAATATTTTTATATTTTTAATATTTTTGTTATGTGTTTTAATTAAAATTTTATGTTAACTATTAGTAGAATTATAGAATTATAAATTATAGAATTATAGTAGAATTATAAAATCCTAAAATTCCCAATAATTTTTTATACATTTGTTATACTAACTTTAATCTCTCTTTAGCTATATGTACTTAATGTTATATGATTATATTTCGAAGAAATACTGACAGAGTTTTCGCAAAAGTTATTAATATAATACTCATATAATTATATATTTATTTATTAACAAATTTTGATTTTTAGTATTTTATTTATTACACTAAATTATACATATGTATATCTACATTTCAATGAAAATTTAATTCTAATGATCTAATATATCATGTTTACGTTTTAATTTTATATTAATATTTTAATTTTAATTAATTTTAAAAATTTATATTATAAGGAGCTTTTGAATAGGGTAGAGCGGGGTCGAAAGTAACAATTTGACTTTAGAACTCGATTATGGAAAAACTGTTACAGTAAAAGAAAAACTGTTGATACCCCAAGCTAACATATTCATTTCACTTTATGGAAATCATAACATTTGAGCCTTGTGATAAATATAATCAAAATTATCAATCAAAAATCGAAACAAGAGCAAATGTTACAATCGCCCCCGACTCCGGGTCGGTTGTAACACTATAGGGGGTCAATAGTAACAATTTTAAATAATCAAAATCAAAAGTATTTATTCAACGAATTTAAATAATTTTTCTTATATTAGCAAAAGTAAACTAAATTATTCTTATACAAATAAAAAAAAAGGAAAATAAAGTCTTATTCTTTTAAAATTCATATAAACCTTTTCATACTAATTATAGAAAACATTGTAGAACAAAACAATTATAGAACAACTTTGTTAACTCCAATTATAACAAAATATAAACTTTTTTTAAATAGAGATTACTCTAAATCACAATTGTGACAAATATATAAGTCATTTAACTCAAATTATAACAAAACTAAACTTTTTTTTAATAGAGATTACTCTGAATCACACAGTTGTGACAAATATATGTCATTTAACTCAAATTATAACAAAATATAAACTTTTTTTTAATAGAGATTACTCTGAATCACAATTATGACAAATATATAAATCATTTAACTCAAATTATAACAAAACTAAACTTTAAAAAAAAAATATCTTTTGTACCTCTGTCAGTCTTTCTAATCTTGGTACGAGGCATTCTAAAATAAAAATAGTTCAGTTATGATCTAAAATGAAACAAATTGCATCAGCCGGGGTCGGTTGTAACGTTACATTCGACCCCAGACAATGATGTTACAATGGTAACAAACTTTGAACTTTGATTTAAAATTTTTAATGATAAAATGTCAAAAATGGATAAGCAACAATCATTATAATATGCAAAAATAACTAAATTTAAATATAAATCAAAGAAAAAATACTTATTTGCAGTGGAAATATTTATATTAAAAGTTTAACACGCTTGGAAAAACCTACTTTAGGGCCTCGAAAACGTATTTTGGTCGTTGCGCACGTCCACTCAGTACCTAGACCGCAGACGTACTGAGATAAGTTGTAGCTTGTTTAGCTTCATGTGATAACCGACGCACGCGTATATATCTACTATATATTTATAGATATTTGAGTTGTTACTTTTGCCCCCTGTTACTTTTGACCCCGCTCTACCCTATTAATAATATCTTAAATTTTTGTTAAAATATTTTTAAAAATTTAGGAAGTTTTAAAATTACATAATAAAATAAAATATAAGAATAAAATATATATCAAAAAATAAAATGAGAATTATTAAATTTTAAGAACTTTTACGCTTGATAACTTCCTTGACTGTTGTAGCAACAGCAAAAGTAACAATGTCAGAATATTAAGGATTCTAAGTAAAAAGGCGCACACACACACATAAAATATAATGTAAACGAATTTTTATTAATATAAAGAAAACAGCATATCTATAATAATTATAGCGCCAATCTATTCTGCATATCATTATTGTGAAGTAGTATTTTATATATTTATTTAAAAAATCTGTTTGTCACACTAACAATCTTGTCAGATTAGATGAAGTCTTTCCAGAGACACGTAAGAAGGTCAAGGGACTTATCGCACATATCCGGTTTTGTTTTAACTGAAATAATAACATAATTATTGTTTTTACATCTTTTATATGGTTATATATGTTCAGTTATCTCATAAAGTTTGAAATATTCATTATTTGAGAATCAATTAAACTTTTTAAATAAAAAATTAAAAAATTGATAGATTAATAACATATTGTTGTAAAAATAATAATAAAAAATACATAATTTATTATAATACATAATTATTGAAGAAAACGACATTGTTTATGAGATAATTTGTGATAATATACACACACATATATATATAAATGTTTCTTAATTACTGTATAAGTAATTATTTATCATTTACTAAATGGAATTATGCATGCATTATATGTATGTACTTTAAGGAATTTTTATTGACTCAACTTATGTAAGAAAAAAACATAAATATATTATTAATCTTCTAATTTTGAAAGTAATTTTTCTTAAAAATGAAAATCTTACATATGAAAAGATTTTATTCCATGTTTTCGTTTTTTTATGAAGATTTATCTCTTTCTCATTTATAAGTGTATCATGATTTTTAATGAATTTTGTATATATGTATATATAGAAATGTATAGTAGATGTATACTCTTGCCTTGTTCAACGCAACGGTCTACAGTCGCATATATTTTAGCTTGAGTAGCCTGATTCAATTGAGCGTGTGCCGATTTGCCGTACAACTTATACTTCTGAATCTCCGAGTCGATGATCTGGAAATAATTACAAAAGATAATAATTATAATATTTGTATAATTTTTGCATATTGTAGACGACATCTTAAATATGGAAAAAGTGTAAATAATGTCGGTGTAAGGATGTATGGAGTAGTATGTTAATTCTAATCCAAAAATCGTCGAGGTTGAGGTTCGAATTTGAATTGATAACCGCATCAATTAATACACGCTTATCGAAAGCTATTTCGATTTTGAGACTACGAGAATGAATGCCTCTCGACATGATTATCGCCTACGTGTTCAAATTGACGCAAACCGTCCCTCAAATCCTCCTCAATCGTAATATTCGAGCGATCAGTTCCGGTAGACATTATCTGACACGTTTACTTCAACACTTATATAATATTAAAATATTTAACTTTATTTAACTCTGAAAAAATTCAATGTTATAAATGTGTTTAAAAATATAATCTTTGCTTTTAATAATTGTTTCTTAACTTTTTTAAGTTTTACATTAATTGATACATGCTTATATAATCAACTATTTATATTCAGTGAAAAATATTTTTGCAATAAACAAAATTATTAACAAGGATATACTGGTTAAAGTAAATTTATAATTTTTATATATCAAATTAGCAATTTTTTTAAATTAAAAATAGACTAATATAAACGAAAAATGTAGCGTATTAATGAATGTATTAATGAAGTATTTTGATGTAATTTTTATGGAAAAAATGAACGTTTTATGCATAACAATTTAATGCATTATACTTACTAGGCCCCGCTTTTCCAATATACATAACGTGAAGCAACCATTTTTTTTCGCCTTTTCTGCATTTTCCGGATTTTTATAAGAACCATCCTTTATTTCTGCGTTTGTAATTAAATCAGCTAAAAAAATTATTATTTATTATTATTTCTTTCCGGATATTCTGCATATTCTCTTGGAGTCTTCTTCATCAATAAGCAATGTAAAAAAGCTAAAGATAATTATATAAATAAAAAAACTAAAGAAATAAAATTTAAATAAGTATAATATTATTGCAATTATTAATACAAATATAATTTTTGGAGCGACCTTAAAGATTCTGGATCAATTAACTATCCCTTCGACATGAGGTGAGGGAAGTGTTTAGTTTAGTTTAGATAACAAGCGGCCCCCCCTAAAGCGGGAGGCCCTCAATCGGAAGTCGACTGTATATGCTTATATATGAATATATAAACATATATGTTACATACGTGTGTGTGCATGTATAAATTCAAAAAGGTCAAAAAGTTTACCTTCCGCCAGATTCGCGCTCTCGTAACATTGTTGCAAATCCTCAACGGATAATAATCCTCCATGTGAAGCTACATCCGCAATAGTACCTGCATAGGCAATCATCTGAAATTAATATTATTATGTAAATTATGAAACATAAAGCGTGTGTAGAAAAAAGGCCTAGATATGATAGCTCTTTGAAAGCTATATTATAACAATTAAAATAAATTTAATATTAAATTGTAATTAAAACATTATATATATATATATGTATGTATGTCTGTGTGTATATGATCTAATTTACAAATATTAAATAAATAGTACTAAATATGTAAAGATAAATAAATATTCTGTAGATAGCAAGAATCTATATTTCTTCGAAGTTGGATATTATGTGTTATAAATCTTTCTGTTTTTTATGCATTTAAAAGGAGAAATAATTCAATTAATAAATGCATAATACATATTTTTTAATTGTAAGAATATAAATATTTAATTGTAAAAATTGTATAATAATTCAATTTCAATATTAATATTTAATAATAATTCAATTGTGTCTACTTACGGCGATTGGCATCAGGCAGACGATTAGCGCGAGGAACTTCATGATCTCTATTTCACTGATAAAGCACGTTCGATGTTGCGTCGTGAACTGACAGTAATGCGTCAACATACCCCTATTTATATATCTCGTACAAGCGCTAAATGTGATAATCGTCGACCACGAGAAAACGTTATAGGAAAATTGCTGTCAATATTATATCTCTGTTATGTGTACAAAAAAATATAAGAGGAAATATAGGAGAAATCTTATTGCATTATGTAGTCGATGTACGGATTAAAGAAGATGTATGATGATTAGGAATTCACGCCGCAATTTGCGTCACGTATCCTCTTCGATCGATTTAAAATATTATAATTTTATATAGAAACAAGGAAATTGAATATTATACATATAATGACATACTAAAAATTCGAGTTTTTTTACATCTTACCTGTAATTTAAAGGCGCATCTAGTGGTAAGCGTATTCAGAATTTTGAATAATTTTGACACATTGTACAAGCAATTATTTGTCACAATTTTCATATTATGTCATTATTTTTCAATTATTCGAAATCTTACAATTGAGTATCTTAACATTAAGATTATTGACTAGCATTTAATAATCGGTATTTTTAAAATGTTCTAAAAAAATTTTAAATTTTCAAAATGAATGTTCGAAGAAAACATCTATCGTGAAGAGTTTCAATTTCTTAGTGTCCGAAACATTTTTTTTTATAAAAGATCTCTTAAATTAACGAATATTGCGTCGATAAAAAATCGTGAAGCAAACGAGGAAGGTTGCTCTATCTCCGAACTGAATCACTTCGGGGATTTCCCGTTCTTAAATCTTGAATAAACTTTATGCGACTTTATATGACCTTATTTAAGCGTGCGATGATTAGCTCTGTGATCTCAAAACATCGCTTTTATGATCCGCATATTTGCAATAATATGATATTGTTTTGCGATAAAACGTTTTATGTTTCATTATAATTTTATCTTTTGACAAAAATTATACATTTACTTTTATATATTACCAATCAGATGTTTTTACATTGAAATACTAATCAATAAAGTGTACATTAATAAATATGTTAAATTCTTAATGAACACAATGAATTTTATATTTGAACAATTGTCTCAATTTATTATGAAAAAATAATAAATATCCATTGATAGATAACGACTGGCTAATTGTAAGATGTATAGAATTGACAAACAACACAATATTATTATATTATATTTAAATTAAAACTTAAATTATAAAAAAAATTAAATTTAAATTTTGTGTACATACAGTAATCTTTAAATTAAATTTAAATAAAGCTCGTGTGAGATACTAGTAATTACATCTATCATTTAATGTGCTTTTACTGCTGTTTTGCTGTTCTGAACGCATTACATTTATCTGATTTGCGAGAGTAAATATTGAACTATTAAGGTTATAGATATGCTATGACATTCTATGTCATAAGATAAATTTATTTAATCGTCTATAATACATACGTTTATATGCATTTAATAATTGTCAAAGTTTTATGCACTGGGTATATATTTATTTTATTTTTTTATTTTTGATTCATGTTTAAGACTTCACAAAAGTAATAAAATTTTTATTTTATTACTTTTTTTAACAGAGTGTTTTTAACTTAGAAAGTTATAGTACATTTACATCTGGACATCATAAAATGATCTTTTCAAATTATTCTTTCTTCTTTATATGCTATTCTAAAATCCCTTATTGGGACTTTTAGCTCTTTGCACCAGCTTTTTTGCTGAAGAATCCCCAATTTTATTTCCCACAACGTGCAGGAATCCAGGATATGACAATTTTCTTATTTTGTTTTTCTTTGTAATTGCTGCATTTCAAAATATGTTTTTCTTTAACTTGTTTTATTACGTTAATGTGTTACAGGTTATACAAATGAATTATCAAACTGTTAATTAGACGGTTTTATTTAATATCAGTAACATTATATATAAGCAAAAGATTTATAGTTTAGAGTTTGCAAGAATAGTTTACAAGAAGAACAATATCTTATTTTCCTAAAATCCTAATAACAAAAATCTTTTTTTTATGATGTTATTACTGCACTGTAGGAAATATCGTAATTTTTGATCTGACGTTACATGTCGCGTGAATGTTTCTTTTCATTTTTTATCTTTCGTCTGGCTGTTAGTTAGCAAAGCGTAATAACAGCGAATAAATCCAAACACTCTATCTTCTCGAGTCATTTCGACATTTTCGTTTACTGAAAAAGTTTAAAAGGAGAAAGTATTAGAAATATTATACACAATATACATAGAAATGAGGCAGAAATCATATATTATAAAATTGATATTGAAATATATTAATATTTGTTCTCTTACTAACTTATTTTTTTTTATAAAAGTTTATATATATATATAAGAAAATTCAGGTATGAAATGGGCTAATAAGAGCTAGATGCAGAACTTAGGCGTAACAAAAACTTGTCTTAAAATCTTCTTTCTTATTGAACGTTTCGGTCCCCCCCCTCCACCCCCTCCTTTGGACCTTCAGCAGATTAATTGACAAAAAAAATTCATGCGTCTTGATTTTCATCCCCGCCTCACATCTTCGATAAGTCCTCAAAGCGATTGAAGACGAGATCAAGACGTATGAATTTTTTTAGACATTTTATGTTATATTTTTTATTTGGTATTAATATGTACCTACGTAAGTTACTGTTGGAAATTGTAGTTGGATGTTTAACACATCTATTATTATATATTTAACTTTTTACAAAGAACAAATTCATTTCTTTTAAACCTTTTTATGACATGTTGTAAAAGATACGATTTAAGCAACTGGTCTCCTAAATCGTATCTATCGATTTCCAAAATCGTACATTTTTTAAAAGTAGTGAATTTTCGATTAAAAATGAAGAAAAAATTATTAAGATAAGAAATTTTTTATTACTATATATTTATATATATTAATAATCAACAAACGAAAGTAAAAGGCTTTGATATATAATGTATACACGAATGTTATTTATTATACTTTACTTTATAATAGTAACTGGGCTAATAAAAACCAAACGTAGAAAACAAGGCATAAATAATTATCTTAAAAAAATTTATTAATTAATTATTAAATAATTAATAATCTTTTTTAATAATAATTAATATTAATTAATTAATTAATCTCTTTTGAAGACTTATTATTTATGTGCCCTGTTTTCTGCGCCTGGTTCTTAATAGCTCTGTTTTTATTCGTGTATATTAATAATCAAATACAAATCATATATTAATAAGTAAAAAAATGTCCAACATAAAATAATTAGTAAATAACATATCAATATTAACATATTTTATAAATGTAAATATACTATATGTAGATGAATCTATATGTGATAAGAGTTAAATGCGAACATGTTAAGCATGAATTCTCAAATCCTATCGGTACGATTCAGGAAACATGATAAATTTTATAAAAATATTGATTTAAATTTTATAATAATTATAATATATACATCAAATAAATGTAAAATTTTCTACAATAAACCTATTTTTATGAAAAATATAAATAATCACAGAATAAAACTTCATTGTTAGATTAGTATCAGCTATATAAATTGATGCAAAAATTATATGAATTATATCTTTTCAAATGTTTATAGTGCACAAAACAAGATGTGATTTGGTAATTTTTTGTCTGTATTTCTTATTACTCATTTATTTCACATTTTTACCATTAAATGTTGTTTATATTCAATAATAAACAAAAAATTGATGAGGTACGATTTAGGAGACTGATACGCATTAGGCAACTCTTCTTCGTATATATACATTTCTATAAGTATAAGAAGTAAATATGTATAATTAAAACTGTTATTATATAACAGTTTTAATTATACAACTGAGAAAAAGAGAGAGAGAGAGAGAGAGAGAGAGAGAGAGAGAGAGAGAGAGAGAGAGAGAGAGAGAGATATTTACTTTAAGATTTTACTTACGTGAATTCACGCATTTAGTTATACCTTCCTTGCTTACTTTTGATCCATTCGGTTCCTTGTCAATCTCTTCTAGTATTTTGTCTAAAACTAGCTTCGAGTCTTTCATCTAAAGTTATTGAAAAGAAATCGGACACACAAGAAACATGAAATCTTACGTGCATTGACAACTAACGACATGTGAGAGAAGAATAATTGCAATTATTTTATCTAATTTTGAATAGGTTTAATTTAATTCTATTTGATTTCATATATATATATATATATATATATGTGTGTGTGTGTGTGTGTGTGTGTGTGTGTGTGTGTGTGTGTGTGTGTGTGTGTGTGTGTGTAATTTATTAATATTTATGACTTATTGTGTGTGTGTGTGTGTGTTTATTGACATATATATTCTAGAGATAATATCATATATTTTATATTATCGCATATTTTTTATGATATATATATATGTATATATAATTATGGAAAAACTATTGATCCGAGAAGATTCACGGTTTAAGAAACATATTAGTTTTAAATATAATAATTGTTTTTGACCAAATTATCATAAATTGTTATAAATAAGTAATTTCGTATTTAACATGTTTTTGAATGGAAATAATTGGGAAAATAATGACTTAAAAAAATTGCAATTTCTACATTATATGTATATAAAGTCAATCTCGTTATAATTATTAAAAGAATTTAGTATAATAATTAAAATTGTGTGTGGAATTTTTACCCTATCTTTCTTCTCGGAGATGCATGCTATGAAACGACAGTTTA
Source organism: Lasius platythorax (assembly GCA_963971435.1). Lineage (NCBI taxonomy): Eukaryota > Metazoa > Arthropoda > Insecta > Hymenoptera > Formicidae > Lasius > Lasius platythorax. Next base: position 264,065 of record CAXASD010000001.1, on the reverse strand, counting down.
TTGTCAAAAATTTTTTAGTTTCTTCGTCGATATCTTCATCATTTTTGATTTCCTCCCACTTTTGTTTTGCATCATGTATCTTCTCTGTCATGGAAAAATATTTTTAATTGTGGAATATCAAGAATATGTATTTTTCTATGTTTACCAAAAAGGAAAAATTTTAACAAATAAATTCAAGAGTTTTTACTTGTATTGTTATATTTATATTATCTTTTTCTTTTTTCGAGGAAGAGTTTATAGAAATTATATAGTAAAAGAAATTCTAAAAATGCTAAAGTTATTTTTTTATATATTTATAAATTTTAAACACTAAGTTTTTATTTACAAATATTGTAAATTAATTTTAAATATTAAATTCTAAATTTAAAAATCCAGATTTAAAATCTTGAACTCTAAATGCTAAGTTGTAAATTATATACTTTTTATAATTTCTAAAATTTTATATTTTTTAATTACACACACACACACCACATCATATTGTGTGTGTATGTGTGTAACACTTACCCAAAGTCGTCCCAGCTTCACTCAGACATATTTGTGCCGTTTGTACATCGGTTTTAAAATTTGTTGCTACTTGTTGTATGGTCTCTATTTCCTCTGCAATTACCTAAAATAATCATATTATTTATGTATTTCTCTATTGTCATGCCGTTACTGTTGGTAATTGTAATAAGAGAATATTGCATAAAGTTTCTAATATAAAATATAAGAAAATTGTATTAATAGGAATATACGTATAATAATAAAATTTACTATAGAGAATAATTTTTATTTATTTTATATATATATATATATATATATATATATTTTATTTTATATATTTTAAAAGAAATTTTACTTAAAACTTTTTTCTTTTATATATTTTAATAAATGCTCGAAATAATTAAATTATATGAAGTGTTTTGTATAGTTTGTTTCATTTGAACAAAGTAAGAAAAGAAAAAGAATGGAAAATGTAAATAGTCATAGCGCAATAGAGATGATAAGTTGCACTTACATTAGCAGCAAGAGCTAAAACGAAGAGTGCGATTCTCTTCATCTCTCTGTAGTTTAGTGACAGAAGAATGAACAACTTGCTGAGAGTTAATTCACCAACTGAATGAAAATGTGTCCATGCTCATATTTATATTATCATCCCACATGTTATTCCGTTCCATCTTACATCATCATTTGTACATTAACATTTGTATCTGTATATATGTGTATATACATACATATGTATGTGCGTGAATTTGCGGAAGCGCGATTGGTATAATTGGGCTGTCATATCAGATTTACATAATTTTCGATTGCGCCGCGATATCGCGTTGTCTCAATTATTTCACGCTCGTGCATTAGAGCTCATCAGAGTATGTGACATCAATGACATTGAGAAAAAAAATCACACCGAATGTGTGCAAAACTAATATTCAGAATGTTTAACGTAACATAACTCAGTATATATAAGTTAAAAATATACAGGAAAAAAATATTTTTATATAATTAATATTCTATTATATATAAAAAATATATAATTCATATTTTATATATTAGTACTTCATATGTAAAATATTATCTTTATAGAAGTAAATATTGTGTTTAATATAATATTTAAAAATGTAAAATTGTGTAAAAATATATAAAAAAATTAGTTGCGAGGTACTCAACGATGTACAATTAATTAGTATAAAAGAGGATTAATTAGACCCTAAAGTGTGAATTAATTCCCTTTTTATATTTTGATCGATTGTAAAAATTATTTTATATACTTATGAAATATTACTTTTAAAGAATATAATTTACATTCTGTAAATTTTAATATATAAAATTAATATGTTACATACATATATTTATTTATTATAAATTATATTATATTTAGTTATTAATAATATAATAATATATAATATATAAATTTAATATATGAAATTGTTTCCAATGTAATTAATTTTATGTGTAAAAATATGCTCTAAATAAAATATTAAGATTAATGTATCGTATACTTTATAGTTTAACAAGCAATCGGTAATAGAAAAAAAGTGGCGAAATTTGATAAGATAAATGACAAAAATATTGGCAGCAAATTATGACGATGATAAATGATAAAAATAATGATTCCAATTACGACAATCATATAAAATTGAAGGAGGATGCGCGGTCTCATTAGAGCGTACACAAAGTCGAGCTTTATTTTGATTTGGTCCACTCTTGGCTATATTTAACGGCAAATAGCTTTTGGGAAAATATTTTTCTAACCTTGTACTGTTGGTTTCGACATTGATTGTGATAATAGAATACTTGGATAATAGAATATAACTAGAGTTACTGATGTGAGACACACATATATACATATATACACACAGACATCATATTTACGTATATACGACATATCCGCAAAAAGTAATTAGTTTTGTTTTCTTTTAGCGCAAAAAATTGCAGTTTGATGTAATTATTTTATTTAACGTAATTTCACTATAATAAGCAATTGTGTCGTATATCGGATAAAATAATTCGAATTATAATGCTAGACAATAGGTAGACTTATTTTTAGGAATATTTTAATAAAAGTAATATGGAATTTAAATATAGAATTGGTAGATTTTTTTATACTTCTTTTCTAAAATATTGATTTGTTTTTTTTTTTAACTTTTTAATAGAGAATACAAATAGAAAATTTGACAATTTTTACTTAAATTTGAAAAATAAAAACTGCGAAATTTTTGACATAGTTCAAATAGTACGAAAGCACTTTATATTTCCAAATTTCCAAATATGTTCGCCATATAACAGTTCCCCTTAAAACTCATGGCATCTAGAATGTTATCCTCTCCTTGTTCCAGCCCTTGTTCTGTTCGGCGACAACTTTATGCGCGATGCTGTCTATACGAGCTAACTTCTACCATTACAGATTGCCATTATATCCGGCGACGTGAGTCGCTTATGCGATCTCTCTTCGCTTTTACACATACACACAAATATAAACACGTTGCATATTGCGTATATACACACGTTTGCAGAAGTCGGCCGTTAACACATTGCGCTTATCGCCGTCGCGACCCTAAATAATTCATAACGTGTTAAGGTTGCTTCGTTTATTCATAAGCTTACGTTCAGGTATAGCAGCTGCAACACAATTTTTTACAGATCTTGGAATTTCAGCCGGCATGAAATAAGAAATAGGACCGTAATTAGAATCGAAAAAGAATTGTCCAAGTGTAAGAATTTATAAATGACTTAAGACTACTCATCAAATTTGTGAATTTTATATGTATGTGCTATTTTATGTTTTATTTTATCTTCGATTCGATTGCAAATTTTCTACAAAATTTTTTTACATATTAAAATTTGCAAAAATATGATATTGTTTTGTGATAAAACATTTTACGTTTCATTATAATTTTATCTTTTGACAAGAATTATACATTTGCTTTTATATATTATCAACTAGATGTTTTTACTGATTAAAATATTAGATTTTATTGATTAAAATATTAATCAATAAAATGTACATTAATAAATATGTTAAATTCTTAATGAATTATACTTAATGATTTATACTTGAACAATTCTCTTAATTTATCAGTACGAAAAAATAATAAATATCCATTGATTGATAACGACTGGCTAAGATGTATAGAATTGACAAATAACACAATATTATTATATTATATTTAAATTAAAACTTAAATTATAAAAAAAATTAAATTTAAATTGTGTACTGTAATCTTTAAATTAAAATTTAAATAACAGCTCGTGTGAGATACTAGTAGTTACATCTATCATTTAATGTGCTTTTATCGTTGTGTTTTGCGGTTCTGAACACATCACATTTATCTGACTTACGAGAGTAAATGTGAAACTATTAAGGTTATAGATATGCTATACATTCTATGTTATAAGAGAAATTGATTTAATCGTCTATAATACATACACGTTTATATGCATTTAATAATTGTCAAAGTTTTATGCACTGGGTATATATTTATTTTATTTTTTTATTTTTGATTCATGTTTAAGACTTCACAAAAGTAATAAAATTTTTATTTTATTACTTTTTTTAACAGAGTGTTTTTAACTTAGAAAGTTATAGTACATTTACATCTGGACATCATAAAATGATCTTTTCAAATTATTCTTTCTTCTTTATATGCTATTCTAAAATCCCTTATTGGAACTTTTAGCTCTTTGCACCAGTTTTTTTCTGAAGCTTTTTTGCTGAAGAATCCCCAATTTTATTTCCCACAACGTGCAGGAATCCAGGATATGACAATTTTCTTATTTTGTTTTTCTTTGTAATTGCTGCATTTCAAAAATTTTTTTTAAATTTATTTTATTACGTTAATGTGTTACAGGTTATACAAATGAGTTATCAAAGTGTTAACTAGACGGTTTTATTCGGTTTTATTTAATATCAGTAATATGATATATAAGCAAAAAGATGTATTGTGAGTTTGCAAGAATATTGTGAGTTTACAAGAAGAACAGTATCTTATTTTCCTTAAACCCCGATGACGCAAATCTTTTTTTAATGATGTTATCACTGCACTGTGAGAAATATTGCAATTTTTCTAATCTAACGTTACGTTGTCGTGCAAATGTTTCTTTTCATCTTTTTATTTTTCGGCTACATTCGTCTGGCAATTAGTTACGCAAAACATAAATTCGAATGCTCTTTCTTCTCGAGTTATTTCGGCATCTTCGTTCACTGAAAAAGTTAAAAAGGAGAAATTATTAGAAATATTATACACAATATAGAAATTATGTAGAAATCATATATTATAAAGTTGATATTGAAATATATTAATATTTATTTTCTTACTAACTTTTTTTTTTATAAAAGTTTATATATATGAGAGAATTCAGGTATGTGTGTGTGTGTGTGTGTGTGAAATGGGCTAATAAGAGCTAGACGCAGAAATTAGGCGTAACAAAAACTGTCTTAAAATCTTTATTTGATTTGAACGTTTCGGTTTTCCTCCCCCTCCTTTGGACCTTCAGCAGATCAATTGACAAACAAAAATTTATGTGTCTTGATTTTCATCCCCGCCTCACGTCTTCGATAAGTCCTCAAAGCGATTGAAGACGAAATCAAGACATATGAATTTTTTTCAATTGATCTGAAGATAGTCTAAAACAAGGATCGAAACGTTTAAATCACATAAAGAAGATTTTAAGACAAGTTTTTGTTGCGCCTAATTTCTGCGCCTGGCTTTTATTATCCTACCTGAATTTTTGTATACATATATCTGAGCCTTTTCGTTTTATTATATGTGGGAGAATTGCCAAAATTGTATCACTTAAGACATTTTATGTTATATTTCTCATTTGGTATTAATATGTACGTATAAATGATTGTAATGTTTAACACACCTATTATTATATATTTCACACACCTATTATTATATGTTTAACACCTATTATTATATGTTTAATTTTTTACAAAGAACAAATTCATTTATTATAAACTTTCTTATGACATGTTGTAAAAGATACGATTTAAGCAACTGATCTCCTAAATCGTATCTATCGGTTTCCAAAATCGTACCTTCTTTAAAACTAGTGAATTTACGAATAAAAATAATAAAAAAAATTATTCAGACCAGAAATTTTTTATTACTATATATTTATACATATTAATAATCAATAAACAAAAATAGAAGATTTTGATATACAATTATACACGAATGTTATTTACTTTAGTTTATAATAATATAACGCTAATAAAAGCCAAACGCAGGAAACAAAGAAAATAAATAATTACTTCCAAAAAGGATTCATTAATAATTCATTATTAATTAATTAATGAAAATTTTAAATAATAATTTATATTAATTAATTAATTAATTAATCTCTTTTTAGGGCAATTATTTATGTGTCTTGTTCTCTGTGCCTGATTCTTAATGGCCCGTTTTATTTGTGTATATTAATAATCAAATACAAATCATATGTATTAGTAAATTAAAAAATATCCAACATAAAATATTAATATCATATTTATATTAATAATGACATATTTTATCAGTTATAAATGTAGATGTAATTTATAATTATAATATATACATCAAGTAAATGTAAAATTTTTCTACAATAAACCTACATTTATAAAAACATAAATAATTACGGAATAAAATTTTATTGTTAGATTAGTATCAGCTATATAAACTGATCCAAAAGTTATATGAACCATATCTGATTTTTTCAAATATTTGTAGTATGTACAAAACAATATATAAGCTGGTAATTTTTTGTCTGTATTTCTTATTACTCATTTATTTCACATTCTTAGCTGCCATTAAATGTTGTTTATATTTAATAATAAAGAATAAATTGATAAGGTACGATTTAGGAGATTAGTACGCATTAGGCACACAACTCTCTTCTTCATAGGTGTATATACATTTCTAAGTGTAAGAAGCAAATATGTATAATTAAAACTGTTATTATATAACAAAACTGAGAAAAAGAGAGTACTTTTTTCATCTTAATTTATTTATTTATTTTAAGATTTTACTTACGCGAAGTCACGCATTTCGTTAAAACTTCCTTGTTTACTGCTACATTCTGTTCCTTGTCGACCTCTTCTTGTATTTTGTCTAAAACTAGCTTCGAGTCTTTCATCTAAAGTTATTGAAAAGAAACGGGACATACAAAAAACATGAAATCTTTGACAACTAACGATATGTGAGAGAATAATTATTGCAATTATTTTATCTAATTTTGAATAAGTTTAATTTTTAATTCTATTTGATTTTATATATATGTGTGTGTGTGTTTTTTTATTGATATATTCTAGAGATATAATATATATTGTATTATCGCATATATTTTATGATATATATATATATATATATATATATATATATATATATATATATATATATATCAGTTATATATATGTATATAATTATGGAAAAACTATTGATCCGAGAAAATTCACGGTTTAAGAAACATATTAGTTTTAAATATAATAATTGTTTTTGACCAAATTATCATAAATTGTTATAAATAAGTAATTTCGTATTTAACATGTATTTGAATGGAAATAATTGGGAAAATAATGACTTAAAAAAATTGCATTTCTACATTATATGTATATAAAGTCAATCTCGTTATAATTATTAAAAGAATTTAGTATAATAATTAAAATTGTGTGTGGAATTTTTACCATATCTTTCTTCTCCAAGATGCATGCTATGAAACGACCGTGTATCGTAAAAGATTCTTTAGTTTCTTCGTCGATGCTTTCATCAGCTTTGATTTCCTGCCACTTTTGTTTCGCAATATGCATCTCCTCTGTCATGGAAAAATATTTTTAATTGTGGAAAATCAAGAATATGTATTTTTATATGGAAATGTTTGCAAAAAAAAAAAAAAATTTTAATGTATAAATTCAAGTACATTTTTACTTCTATTGTTATATTTATATTAACTTTTTCTTTGTTTTCTTTTCACGAGAGAGTTTAGAAATTATATAATAAAAAAAATTGTAAAAATTGTAAAAGTTATTTTTTAAATATATTTATAAATTTTAAATACTAAATTTTTATGAATATTGTAAATTAATCTTAAATATTAAATTCTAAATTAAAAATTCCAGATTTTAAATCTTGAACACTAGATGCTAAGTTGTTAATTATATACTTTTTATAATTTCTAAAATTCTATATTTTTAATTACACACACACATCATATTGTGTGTGTATGTGTGTAACACTTACCCACAGTCGTCCCAGCTTCACTCAGACATATTTGTATCGTTTCTACATCGGTTTCAAAATTTGTCGCTACTTGTTGTATGGTCTCTATTTCCTCTGCAATTACCTAAAATAATCATATTATACATATATGTATTTCTCTATTGTCATGCCGTTACTGTTGGTAATTGTAATAAGAGAATATTGCATAAAGTTTTTAATATAAAATATAAGAAAATTGTATTAATAGGAATATATAATAATAAAATTTACTATTAAGAATAATTTTTATTTATTTTATATATTTTAAAAGAAATTTTATTAAAATTTTTTTTTCTATGCTTTTATATATTTTAAATGCTCGAGATAATTAAATGATATGAAATGTTCTATTTAGTTTGTTCTATTTGAACAAAGTAAGAAAAGAAAAAGAATGCAAAATGTAAATAGTCATAGCGCAATAGAGATAATAAGTTGCACTTACATTAACGGCAAGAGCTAAAACGAGGAGCGCAATTCTCTTCATCTCTCTGTAGTTTAGTAACAGAAGAATGAACAACTTGCCGAGAGTTAATTCATCAACTGGATTAAAATGTGTCTATGCTCATATTTATATTATCATCCCACATGTCGTCCCTTTCCATGTGATCTTACATCATCGATCTGTATATATGTATCTGTATATCTATATATATGTGTATATATGTGCGCGGATTTGCGGAAACGCGATTGTGATATAATTGACTGACATATCAGATTTGCATAAGTTTCGATGGCGCCGCGATACCACCTCAATTATTTCGTGCTCGTACATTAGAGTTCATCAGAGTGTGTGACATCGGTGACATTAAAAAAAAATCACGCCGAATGTGCACAAAACTAATATTCAGAATGTTTAACGTAATATAAATTAATATATATATATATAAGCTAAAAAAATATATTTTTATATAATTTAATATTCTTTCATATGTACCTATATAAAGAAATATAATTCATATTTTATATATTAGTACTCTATATGTACAAAATATTGTTTGTAGAAGTAAATATTGTGTTTAATATAATATTTAAAACTGTAAAATTGTGTAAAAATATATAAAAAAATTAGTTGCGAGGCACTCAACGATGTACAATTAATTAGTATAAAAGAGGATTAATTAGACCCTAAAGTGTGAATTAATTCTTTTTTTATATTTTGATCGATTGTAAGAAATATTTTACATACTTATAAAATATTACTTATTAAGAATATAAATTACATTCTACAAATTTTAATATATAAAATTAATATATTATATATATTTTTATTTATTAATAATATAATAATAATGTATAATATATAAATTTAATATATAAATTTTTTTTTAATAGAATTAATTTTATGTGTAAAAATATGCTCTAAATAAAATATTAAGATTAAAATGTATCTTATACTTTATAGTTTAACAAGCAATCGGTAACAGAAAGAAAAAAAAATAACAAAATTAGGGGAGATGAATGATAAAAATGATGGCGGTAAATTACGATGATAATAAATGATAAAAATAATGACTCCAATTATGACAACCACATAAGATTGCCGGAGGATGCGCGGTCTCATTAGAGCGCGCAATAGATTCACAAAGTCGAGCTTTATTTTGATTTGGTCTACTCTTGGCTATATTTAATGGTGGCAAATAGCTTCTGGGAAGATATTTTCCTGACCTTGTACTGTCGGTTTCGAAATTGACTGTTGTATAATAGAATATAACTAGAGTTACTGATGTGAGAGACACATATATACATATATACACACAGACGTCATATGCACATATGTATATTTCCGTTTCAAAAAGTTTTCAAAAGTTAGTTTTGTTTTCTTTTAGCGCAAAAAATTGCAGTTTGATGTACATTATTTTATTTAACATGATTTTACTATAATAAGCAACGATGACTGTATATTGTATTATATAGCCCTGTAATTGGCGCTAGTGTGCTGATGCTAGTACTTATAAAGAGGGGTAATATTATAAAAGTGTAATTTAATATACTTTTCTGGCAAAATTGTTGATGGCATTAATTTTACGTGATTAATTGTTCGTGTGTATCAATTTTTTTTATTGCTATTTTAAATATTAAAAACCAAAATTATCGATATTCTCGCTGATATTTCTTAGAATTATTTTAAGAAATTTTAAGAATTTATCAAATAAAAAAAATAATCATTTTGTGAAATAGGAAAGAGAAAAGACTTTCCATCCAAAGCAATGGTTAAAGTGGAGACTTAATTTATAAGAATTCAACATATAATAAATATAAAGGAAAAAATCATTTGTGCTGATATTACTAAAGTGGTCATAATAAATTGACAGTCGGTTTGTTTTAAACCAAAGAAATTGATTTAGAACAAATCGAGATGTCAGGTTCATACTGCGTCTTATATCAGATTTTTGTTGTCAGATTTTAAAAATATCATTGATCTACATGAGTTTTATAAAGAGTTTTATCCTTTAGGTTTAAAATATTAGGAATGATTTCACCAATTTTAATGACTTTGAGATATGCCACAGCCTTGAACAACATTCAAAAGATTTTAGTCATTGTTAATTATTACAAAGTTATAAACAAACAAAGTTAGTTTGATACTTTAGATGCAAAACGAGATCTAAAAATATATAATTCTGCATAAATGTTCGACTCTTCATGCAAAGTGAAATCCACTTTACACTTACTTATGGTGTTTCGGATATGAAACGAAGTTTAAAAATTCCGCATGGGGTTTTGACTATATTTATGTTAAGCGAAATTTACCTCGCATTGTCCGTTACTTCGGATGTGAAACGAAATTTAAAAATATACAATTCCACATACGTTTCCGTTTTTTTAAAGCGACATTTCCATATTGTTTGATGCAGAAGATAAAAGGAAGATGCGATTAAATCTCTCTGTTTAGACCCTTTATCTAAAGCTGTAGGTGCTATGGGATAGACTTTGCTTTGCTTGGAAAGTTGAAAACCTATACTATACGATACTATATTCTAAAAACTATTTTTAAATCTTGTTTTGCATCAAAAACGAACGGGAGGACTTTTGGTGCTTATAATTTCAAAATTAAAAGTGAGCGACATTCAATGTTTATTGTGAGTCAGTGATCTTAAACATACTTTAAAATCATTGAGATCGCCTTGAGTATTCAGTTTTACGGAAATATTAATTGAATAGCAAGAAGCATTCGTCGTTACGTATAGAAAAGAATTCAAAAATTCCATTTATCATTAGACAGTTCTCGTATGATTCTATTTTATTCTCAGATAATGTATTGTAGTTAAATTATATATATTGTTTTGCTTGTCACCATTATAATTATAATTATAATTATAATTATAATTATCAGATTATAATTATAATGGTGACAAGCAAAATTATAATTATAATTATAATTATAATCAATACTTTTTTATATAGAAGATAAGATATTGTTTTGGAATGTAGACATTGAATGTACATATACACACTCACACGCAGATTATATGGATTAAGTATCATATTTTATTGAAATATAGGCACAAGTCAATTACAGTTCAAGAGACAAGAAACGATAAAATTCTCGATAGTGCATTAATATAGAAAGCGAGAATTATTAGTATATTAATCATGTGCGGATTCTCTATATTGTTATTATTTTCTGAATATTACATATAAGAAGGAATGTAACTTCTTTTTTTATTGGGGTTTATCGAATAGATATATTACTCGTGTTCCGCATCTTATTACTGCCATAGTCTTCTCGTCGTTACTTCCTGGGCCTTGATTTGCTGCAATTTGAAATAAAGCAAGTTGTTACAAATAATTTTGTTTCAAGAAACAGATACTGAATAATTTTTTAATGTATATTATATGTATATAATAACATTAGAGAAAATTTGTTTTTAATTATAATTTTTAATTATAAGAAAATATACTAAAGTATTAAAAAAATAGTTTACCATAAAATTTACAGCGATTCTGGTAATTAACGTATTAATATATATAATAATGTATAATGAATAAAAAAACACGCGGTATAAAATGAAATAATATATTGTATATATACATATGTATATATATAACAATACTATTATATAAAATAAAAATACAATAATATATAATAATAAAATAATAAAATAATAATACAAAATAATATAATGTTTACCTTGTTCTATACACGTGGAAAAAATCTCTCTCGCTTGACGTAATTTGGTTTCATCGGAAATAATGTTATTAAAATTTTCAAGAACTTTTTCTTTTATAATTAGACCCTGTTCGTCAATCTGCAATCGATAAACCAGTATTATTTATTAATTATTATTAACAAATTTAATAAATCTATAGGGTGGACCATTTTAATCAATCCACGCAATTATCTTCCGAACTATTCGTTATTTGAAACAATTTTTCGAACAACGAATAGTTCTGGAGATAATTGCGTGAATTGATTAAAATGGTCCACTCTGTATAATGTAAGTTGACAAAAATTGTTTAAATGAGATACATCGTCATAATTAATTTAAAAACTATTTCTGTGCGATATAATTGTAAATTACGATTGGAGAATGTTAAAAATTTTATAAAAACTATATGAGACATGTGCTAATGTTCTTTTATGACATCCTTCACGAAACGTGAAGAATCGTATTCATTTATAAAATAACTCATTGTTGACATTGCTAACAGCGTCGTATGCATATTTTGCATATTCGACAATTTTGATTGTGAATCCCACTTGCAGAAGAGCAATTGTTTACAGTACATACACACACAAATAATGATTCAAAATACAAATTTTGAAAAAAATCTACAATTATAAAGCAAACGTATGACTATTGCTGTTGGCAACCGTTTTATAAGCAAGAAGAACTTTCCAAACAAGTAAATTGTATTAGCTGTTTATCGTATCGCAATTAATTTTAAAAATGCCCTTTTTATTAACAAATATCACTTTAATTGTTCGAATAATCTTTATTTACATATATACAACAGCATGTTATTAGTTTATTGATAATGGCATTTGGAATTAGTCACAAGTGAATGTAATTGCTAATTATATCTATTAGACAAAATTTTGAATCAAATTTGATTAAAATTAAAATTTGAATTTGAATTTCCGTTATCGTCAGACTTGTTACATTAGTATCAAAAAGTACTGTCAGATTTGTTATATTAGTATAAGAAAAACGCTATAATTTTTGTTACGTTGACACACTTATGTTAATTTTATTCATTGTGCAAATGAATAAATAAATTGATCTTTTCCCTTTTAAATATTAATAACTTTTATATGATTATTATAATTATCATGATTATAGTTAGGGATTCTTAAACCATTATATTTGAACATAATTTTTGTTGCAGTATTTCTTTTAATTGAGGCAGTAAAATGATATATTGGCACTTTTGCTATAACATTTCTTGCATAAATTATGTATAATACTTTATTTATATAATAAATATATAAATATATATACATACCATTTCGTGCTTTTGGAGCGAACATTTGACTACATCTGGTGTATATTCTTCTAAAATATATAAATTACAAATTTGATAATACAAGGCCATATGTATGCTTATAATTTGGCAATTAAATAAATTGATACATAAAAATTGTTTAGAAACTCGAATACGATTTATTTACTCGATATACAATTTATTTGTTTAATGTTATCTTCTTCAAATTTTTCAAATAGAATTCTTAGTGCAAATAGTTGTGTCGCGTTTTACTATTAAATTCCGTTTTAATGTAGTAATGTTGGTTTGAAGAGAGAAAGATGTTTCCTATTTTTATTTTTAAAGAAACATATTAAAGAGCTTGTTTTGGAAATGCTTATTTTAATTATATTGATAATAAAATTTATTTGAAATTCATAAACTTTGTTGAAAATCGAAAATTTCGTTTTCAACTTTATTCTGTAAATATGACATTTTATAGTTTGTATCCATTTAATATACAAAACCAATATTTAATTGTAATATTATCGATACTCACCCGACACATGCAATTCTTGGGCACAAGTTGTGATTGAGTCAAAGATTTTCTTCACTTTTTCAGGATCAATCGCGTAGGAAATTGTCTGAAAAGTTAAGAAAAATCGTTTCTCTATGTGTTTTAATTATTTATATTTAATGTATTACTTAATGTTGAGAAAAGACTCAATATGAAGCTTTAAGTATAAGTATTATGGCGGGGTGTAATAATGTTGCAGTAATGATATATCAAAATTCGGGAGTACAGAAAACGCAAACTTTGAATTTATTTAAAACTTTTTTAATAACTTAAAAAAAATATCAAAATTATTTCTCTTTTGCTCTATCATTTTATATATGGTTCGGAAACTGCTAGTTTGTGTATTGCTTTCCACTTACCAACAGACATGCCACAAGTAGGAGAGTCTTCATTCTGCCGTTTCTCGAATATTTTGAGATGTACTGATTCGAATTGTTCCTCACACTATTACCCATCGATACCTCAAGCTGCGTATTTATATCAAGCAGGTATTTGATGATGCAATGTGACATTATAATTGCACGCTATATATGCACTGAAAAGTATCAATTTATTGACGATTTACATGACAATTAAAAAGGGCAATTTGATTTAATTGGTTTTTTAATCTTATGAATAAATATTATCTGCACAAACAGTATCTAATTAAATGAAACAAAAAAGAACTTGGATGTAGAGAATGAGACTTATACATTATTTATTTTTCATAATAAAAATAAAGGACAAAAACAGTATAACACGCGCGCGCGAATTCTATGAGTTTTATGTCTCACTTTCATAGATATATTGAAAACATAAAGAATAATGAAGAATAAAAAATAAGAGGTAAAGGATATAAAATGAGGAATAAAGAGTGAAGAAGATTAAATAATGAAGAATGAAGACTAAGTAAACGATAAATAATAATAAGTAATGAATATTTTTATTCTTACTTTTACAACTCATTAAAACTTTATTACGAGTTGTAAGGTCGTGCATTAAAAATTTCAATTGAAAATTAGTTATTGATTTTACATCTTATGAAGAAAAGAAATATAATAGAAGAAAAAGAGTAAAGGAATAGGAAGAAAAAACAAATATAGATGATTAAGAACAAAAAAATAAAAGGAAAATACTAAATTGATATGATTATATGAACATTATTTTATATAAATAATAACTAGAGTATTATGTAGTATCTAAAAATTGGCTGTTCATGTTTCAGAAGTGAACAAATGCAATATCTAAACTATACTGATTCCTGTGCAATTGTTAATAAGATTAAAAAGATAACACAGTATAGGGAGTTGCGGAAAAATTCTATCGAGGTAGAATTAATTATGCCAGAATGGTAAATTTCTAGAAAGAAGAGGCAACAATTTCAAATAATTTTTTATAACACTTCGTGTAATATGCAACGTGAATCAACAATGAAAGTCTTGTATAAGTTATACCCTTATTTGTCTAGTATTAGAAACAGAATTTTTTTTTTTTGAAAAAATATATACAACATGATAATAACCCCGTTCTGTAATGTGCAAAGTAATGAAAAATAGGCATTTAATTCGAACGAAGAAATAAAATTTAATTATCAGTTTTAATTACTTCCATTTTAGTTGTTCATGTTATATGTTCGCACATCGAACATCGTATATGTTAAAAAAATTCGGTCGAAACCGAATATTGAAAACTCTTCAAAAGCTCATTACATATAACCAAATGATAATAAAAAAATGCGATAAGATCAGATGTACGACTAAATGTTTATTGAAGAGATTACGATAAAACTTAATCTGATGTAGAGATCTAGAAACTTTATTTATTATATTAGGGAAGAGTTTTAAGTTAAAGTAGAGTTTTTAGAGTTATGCTTACGATTCTAGCATAAATAAAACATGGGATATGGGCGTATCCTCGTTATCAAGTATGCAAGCATTTAGCATAAGTTAATTAAGCATTTAACTTTTCAAGGTTTGAATACGTAAGACCTCCTGGTTTTAACAATAAGATGCAAGTTGGAAGTGACGCAATTCTCTCTGCAGCTCTTTAAATCTGTAATAACACTGAATTTCTTATTATAACAAGGCTTTTTGATATATACGGTTTAAAAACTAAGTATTATTTCTCTTGGTTTTTCATTCCATGTAAACCGAATTTTAAAAAAAATTTCTTGCAGCTAATTTCTATTTTTAATTTCTATTTTTAAATTCAGCGAATTACGAAGCAGGTGGCCAATAAGTACAGATTTATTTAAAAGGCGCCTGTCAACTGAATGTTTGATATTATAATTAAAAATGTTGAGTTTGTTCTTGATTGACTACAAGCAATGTAGTAACGATCTTAGTTCATAAAAGAGTAAGATCTTCATTCAGTGCAGAAGTATCAGTGGCACACGAAATATCGATAATTGCTCACAATTTTAAATCATTCATTGTACTTACATATGTAATGTCTAAACAAGCTGGCAAAGTTGCAGTGTATTATAACTTTAAAATTAGAAGCGAGTGGACATTTAACATTGAGGGAAGCTCTATGACTTCTTTTAAAATATACTTCAAGATTATTAAAATATTGCTCTTAATATTCAGTTTTATCGAAACATTAGTTAATTGAAAAGCAAAAAAACATGCGTCGTTACAAACATATCGAGATAAAAAATTTAACAATTCCATTTATTACAAGATAGTTTCTGTATGTTTTTATTTTATTCCTGGATTAATTATGATATTTATTATTAATTAGTGTAGCCAGATTATAGGTATATTGTTTTGTTTGTCACCGTTATAATTACAATCAATTCTTTTCTTTTTATAAAAGATAAAATACCTTTGGAATGCATACACGCATATATAAACACTCAGAACTATACGTTTTTTCAAATGTAAGAAATGATAAGAAAATTTTTAGGACAAAGCTTAGCTATTTGGCTATTTCTTTGTGTGGTCAAAGCTATTTGTTTATAATCTATCAAGAACAATATAACTGTTAAAAGTAAATCCAAAACCCTCAATAGTTTTTTAGTTAATTGGTTGAATTTTTATTCGAAATAATATGTCATTTTTATACATATATACACCGACTACCGACTATTGCGTACAATTTGAGATTTAAAAATAATATATATGTTTAATTTATTTTTTTAATCATAAAATATTAAAAAAAATTTATAACGATTAGATACATGATGAGATATTTATAAAAGAGATCACGGTGAAGTTTAATCTGATGTAAAGATCTAGAAACTTTATTTGATACATTAGAGAAGAGTTGTAAGTTAAAGTAGAGTGTCGAGTTATGCGGGTCATTTTGATAAAAATAAAACATGTTATACGGGTGTATTTCCATTATCGCGTAGCCGTTACCCAAGTCCAAAGTCTTGATAGTTTAATTAGTTGAAATTATTTTATTTAAAATAATATTAGTTTTATACTGAGTATTGCAAACAAATTGACAGTTAAAAATATATGATAACAATTTATATATCTTTAGTTCATAAAAATTTTTTTTGACATTTAAAAAAGATATATTTAATTACAATTTATTCTTTACTCATAGAAAACTTATATAAAATTTATAAAACGCGGAAGATAAAATATTTTTTATTATTAGAACCGATTAAAATAATATAAATAATTTATAAAATAACAATTTATTTTTTACCATGTATAAAAAACAAATTAATTTTTTAACGGGGTATAAAATAGTCTCTTAATTATTATAAATATAATATTTTAATATATGTATATATAATAATTTATAATGAAACTTAAATAATAATTTGTTAAATTTATATTGAAATTTATGATAATTTTATAATAATATATTTTTATACGAGCTTTTATGACAAAAAAATGTTATTTTTATAATATTTTAATTGTATTATAGTATTAATATAAGAAACAGGTTTTTTATAACATTCTAATAGAGGATTATATTTTTTATTGAAATATAGACACAAGAGAATCAATTACAATTCATGAGACAATATTTTATATAAAGTCCCTGAAAATATATCATTATGAAATCAGAATTACTAATATTTAATCATGCACAGGATTGCTGCACCGCTATTATATGGATATTACGCAAAAGAAGAAATACTTCTTTCTTTTATTGGAGTTTATCGAATAGATCATTTACATGCATTGCGCACTGTATAGTCGTTATAGTCTTTTCGTCATTGCTTCCTGAGCCTTGATATTCTGCAATTTAGAATAAAACAAGTTGTTGAAAATAATTTTGTTTTACGAAATAAATACTATATAATTGTAATATATATTATTCTAATTATATATAATAACATAGAAAAAAGAAATTTTTGTTTTAATTACAATTATAAAAATGATAATAGAGATATAAAAAAAAACATGGTTTATAGCTTAAAATTTACAGCGATTTATTGGCTATTATTATAATATTATAATTAATATATATATAAGCGATATATAAATAATAATAAATAAAAGATATAAAATAAGGCGGTATAAAGTAATATATATATATATATATATATATATATATAACAACATTATATATAATAAAACAGTAATATAAAATAATATAATATAAATAATAAGATATATCAATTATACAAAATATGTATTACTAAATATATTTCATTTACCTTGATCGTAGCACGTGGAAACGATCTCTTTTGCTTGACTTAAGTTGGTCTCATCAGAGATGATATTTTCAAATTTTGTAAGAAGTTCTTCTTTTTTAATTATACCTTGTTCGTCAATCTGAAGGATCGATAAAATAGTATTATTTATTTATTATTATTAATAAATTGAAAGAATCTATAAGTTTACAAAAATGGTTTAAATGGTACACGATTTAATCAAAACACGGTATTGAAACGATTTGAAAGAAAATGCATTTTTATAATTAATTTTAAAAACTATTTCTGTGCGATATAATTGTAAGTTACGATTGAAAAATGTTAAAAATTTTATAAAAACTAGATGAGACATGTAGTAATGTTGACTTTTATGTCACGAAACCCTGAAGGATTACACCCGTTTAGTAAAAACTCATTGCTGGGATTACTAATCGTTTGTCTACTTTGCATTTTTGATAATTTTAATTGTCGAACAATCCTAATTGCAGAGCAATTGCTTACAAGCATCATTACAAGTAATAATTCAAAATACGAATTTTTCAAAAATCTATAATTACATAGTCAACATATGATTGTTGCTATTGGTAATTGTTTTGTAAGGATGAATATTCTTTCTTTTCTCTTTAAGCAAGTAAATTAGCTGTGTGTTGCAATTAATCTTAAGATTCTTCTTCTTATCAATAAATATTACTTTAATTTTTCGAATTTTTTTGATTATATACAACATTATGTTATTAGTTAATTGCTAATGACAAAATTAGTCGCGAGTGAAAATAATTGCTAATTATGCCTACTAAACAAAATTTCGAATCAAATTAAAATCAAATTTGATTAAAATTCAAATTTGAATATGATTTAAATATTTTAATCGTCAGACTTGTTGTATTAGTATCGAAAAATATCGTCAATTGAATCATGAATTATTAATATTCAAGAAACGTTATAATTATAATTTTTATTATATTGACATATTTATAATTTTTATAATTAATTTAATTTAGTGTGCAAAGAAACAAATCAACTGATATTTTTCTTTTTCGATATGAATAGCTTTTATATTTCATGATTATTGTTTGAAACCTTAAATTATTATGTTTGAACTTTATTTGTGTTATGGTTTATTTTTTTTTAATTTACAAAGTGAAATGGCACTTTTATTCAAAATCGTCTTAAGTATAAATTATATATACTTTATCTATATGATGATTTATCTACATAAAATATGTGTATGTCCATACGTACCAGTTCATCGTGTTGGAGCATACATTTAATTACTTCCGGTGTCCATTCTGAAATATATAAATTATAAATTTAATAATATATATTTATTATATATGCTTATAATTTAGCAATTAAATTTATGAGTAAAACTTGTTTAAAAATATTTATATATATGTATAATTTATTTGTCTAATATTATCTTTTGCAAAAAAATTTGTCGCATCTTTCTATTAAATTCTGTTTTAATGTAGTAATATTACTAGTTTGAACAGAGAAAATTATTTCTCTGCTCTTTTTTTCATTTTGAAAGAAAAATATCGAAAACCTTATTTTGGAAATGCCTATTGTGATTATAGTAATAATAAAACATTCGAAAACTATGAAATACAAAAATCTATTTTTTTATCTTTATTCAATAAATATATGATATTTCATAGTTTGTACCCATTTAAGTCCAATATTTAATCGTAATATTATCATAACATTACTCACCCGGCACATTTAATTCATTGCGACATTTTCCGTAGTTATCATAGAATGCCTGCAATATTTGAGGATCACCGGCGTAGGAAATTGTCTGAAAAATATAAAAAAATTATTTGCCCCATATTTTCTAATTTTTATATTTAACATATCATTTTTATTTTTATTATTATTAACTTTTTGTGCGCACCTCAGATTTTTACGCAACGTTGACAAGTTATTTTAAATACTATTGCGCAGATTATAATAATATTTGGTGTATGCGCATAAGCATTTCATATTAATTATACTTAAAAATGTATTTATATCTAATTTACTTGTACTTAAAAAAGAAATAATTAAAAATATATTAGAAGAAATATATTAGACTATTTATGAAGAATAAGTATAAGATTCACAGTCAGTACTGTTATCGTTGTCAATTGTTAAATATTTTATATCCATTATATATTTGTGTATAATATATTTTTGACAAAATATTACGACATTTACTAAAATGTGTTGAAATTCTTCTGTTTAATGTTTTGTTAAATGTTTTGAAATTCTTCTGTGATTTTTCGCGGATTTCAGTAATTTTACGCGGATTTTAAATAAAAATTTAAATATGACAGTTTATTATTATTTAACTTATTATTTATACTTGATTTATTGTGTAGAGTTTTTCCAACATTTTTCTTAATCAAGTTGTTCATGTTACTGTAAAATAATGATAATTTAAGAATCAATATGAGAATATAAAAAACATATTTGGCGGCAATTATAGTAGATCGTTAATTTTACGTGTAGGGGATAGAAAAACGGAAAATTTTTGAAAAACAAAAATTAATTCTCTCTCTCTCTCTCCAGTGCGAGCTGTCCAATTGTTGTGAACTTGCGCGAATGCAATTTCGCATACGAAACTGTTGTCTGATTGTGAGTGTATCATCACGTAATCTGCCTATTATGATATAGAGTACGTGTGAAGAGGTACCATAATTAACGGGGTAAAATTTGTAAAGAGACTCTACTGTAGTTGCAATAATAATGTATCAAAATTCGAGAATACAGGAAGCGCGAAAGTTGGATCTACTTTAGATTTTCTTTGACTTAAAAAAAGAAACAAATATCAAATTATTTCTTTTATTCTATCGATTTATATATCGGCTCGAAAACTGCTAGTTTGTGTATTGCTTTTTACTTACCAGCAGACACGCCACGAGCACGAGAATCTTCATTTTTCTGTTTTGGAATACAGATGCACTGATTCTGGTTTTTCCTTGCACTTCGATACAACTGTTACGCATCGGTGTACTTCAACTGTATTTATATCTACAATGTGATTGATGATGTAATATGATGTTAATTGCGCGCTGTATACATATGCGGAAGCATCAATGTAGTATAGGTGATTTTGACATTATATTGAGTAGAACAATTTGATTTAATTGATTTCTTGACGTCATGAATAAATATGAACTACTTGAATGATAATTAAGTGAAACAATGAAGAACTTGGACGTAGAAAATGAGAAATGTTTACTATTAATTTTTTATATAAGAATACGAGATTAACACACTTTCTATATTCTATAAATTGTACATTTTACTTTCATAGATATATTGAAAAAATTAAATATACATTAAGAATAAAAAATAAAAGGTAAAGGATATAAAATTATGAGTAGAGAATGAAGAATGAAGAATTAAAAAATTAAAGAATGAAAGATTAAATAAACAATAAATAGCAATAAGTAATGAATATCTTTATTTTTACTTTTACAACTCATTAAAAGTTAGTTGCGAGTTGTAGGGTCAGAAATTAAAATTAAAAATTAGTTACAAATATTATATATATTTTATTCATCCACCCATCATATTCTAACATCTTGTCAAATCTGTAGTGATCAAGATTGATAATGCCTCTATGTTTTTGGAACTAAATTTTAGAAATTATGTAATAGATTTATTATCATTCAGGGAGCAACATTGATAAGTAGATAGGATAGATTTTATCACTCTTTTACATCTCAGATATTCAAGGCAACTTCTATGTATTTAGTTATTTTAGGTAAGTCTTTGTTTGGTTGTTTGACTGAATTAATTAGCTCAGTTCTGAAGTGATTTTGTTCCAGATATTTCAAACGTGTAAGATTACTGTGTTCTTCGTGCACAGATATTACCAGCTTGAAGCGCGTTACGTTTGAAGCTGGTAATTTCTTAGTTACTTAGCTTCTGATTTTGTATAACTAATGCAAACAAAGACAATGTGTGTGAGAGAGAGAGATTTTTAATAATTTTAATTAGTTTCAATATTTCAATATATTTTTTAATATCGACATTAGAAATGTTAATGATGAGAAAAATCATACATTATAGAAAATTGTAAACAATATGAGTTTTTTAAATTAAGTATTTTTAACATGTTATTTTTAGAACTCACATTGATTGTCATCCTGTTCGGATTAGAGAACGAATTTATCTGTTTATTTGATCTTTGTGTTATTTTTTGCTCTATTATTTGTTGAAATTTTTTCATCTCGATATCAGCAGCGAAGATTTCCAAGGTTCGAGAAAAATAATGAGATTTGCGCAAGATTACATTCACACGTTTTACACAACACGTTTAAGATTGTTCTATTCTCGGAAAATCCATGATTAATAGATTATGCAGATTTATTCTTCTTACCTTCTCTCGGAAATTGTAGCGATGCATATTATTTAGATAAGTGTGTTTTTATTCGCCTTGTCCTGTTGAAAATGGATAAACTTTTTACGCGAAAATTGTTAAGAATTAATATACGACGTAACTTAATCTTTACGGTTTGTTGTTTCCGTTGGAAAAATAATCGTGCGATTATTCCAATAATACTACTTGATATTAATCTATTTATATAACACGCATTTTTTAATTTTAAAGTTACAAAAGATAGAAGAGTGAAAACAAAACAAAAAACAGAGATGACAAAAGTATTATTCTTATTTATAAAAACAAGAGAAAAAATAGTACAGCGTGCAGATATTATTAGCGAAGAAAAAAAGAAGAAAGAATAGTGCGATTATTATAAAACAGTCTTAACATATATATATATAAAACAGTCTTAACATATATATATATCTTATATTTTGGAAACATTTATAGTTCTACACACACACACATGAGCATTTTTCTAATTCTAAGGAAACTATCTCGGTACAGATCGTTGCATGAACCTAGTAATTTCTTGGGTTTAATAGTTAAAACAATTTGTTTAGTTCATCAATAACAGAAAAGAGAATAGAAAAATTAAAAATAAGAGAGGCAGAACTTTTACTTGTTTAAGTTTTCATGAAATATTATAATATCAGTTTTGCATACACTCGAATATAGTATACAGAGAAAGAGAGAGAGAGAGAGAGAGAGAGAGAGAAGAGAGAGAGAGAGAGAGAGAGAGAGAGAGAGAATGAATGATAGAGTAAGGGAAGGAGGGAAGGAAGGAGCGGAGGGAGAAAGAAAAAGAAAAAAAAAGGATAGAGGGAAGAGCGAGAACAAGTTTATATCTTGAAATATAATTTATAACAATTTATAATTTTTTGTAATAATTTTTGTAAACAGTTATGACAGAAATAATTTTATATTACGGGTTTTTTTTACTTTTATTAAAATTTACAATAATTATAACAAATAATTTTATATAACTATTTTATAATACGATTAATTTTTTTAAGCGAAAAGGAGAATCATTCGTTTGCCTATAAAACGATTGCCTACAGAATTATTTGCCTATATCGCCTTACTGACAATCTAAATTGCCGATAATTTCAATTGCATGCAGAACAGTTGTCTATAAGCCTTATTGTGCACAAGTAATGATTCAAAATACGGATGTACTTTTGCGCAGAGAAACTATTACGCATTAATGCATTGCATACATAATCATATTGCACATATGCATAATGCACTTACACAGTGCAAATCTAAAATAAGAAAATCAATATTCTGTACGCGTGTATGTGCGATCTTATGCGCGCATGGGATATGTACTGCGATATTTTCCTTACCATTTTTGATGACAATTTGAAAAAATTTATGATGTTTGTTATATGCATAAGTGTTTTTTTGTAAAGAGAAATAGGGAGAGAGAGAAGGGGGGGGAGAGAGAGAGAGAGAGAACTTTGGCTAAAAAAAAACTCGAATATAATTATAATATCATTGAAAGAACTGATATTTGTGTCGCAACGAGAGGCTGCCATTTAGTTGACATTATATTCCATACATTAATCCAAGTCTAAATTAAATAATTTAAAAAAATCTACTTTATTATTTTATTTGAGATTTATTCACAAACAAATTGTCCATTCTGTATTATCAACAAGTTATATTACTAAAATAAAATGAGAATTATTAATATTTAAAGCACAGAATGTGCTTTGCGCTGTCATAACACATTTTTCAAATATGATGAAAAAGAAAAACGTATTTTTTTATATTAGGACTTGTCGATTAGATTTAATATTTTCTTGTTGCTGGCTTTTGGGTTTTGATACGTTACAATTATAAAAGAGATAGAAATGTTGAAAATAAATTGATAGATTTCATGACATGAATATATATAACACGTGATTTTAATATATATATTACAATATATTAACAATACATACGTTTTTATATAATTATGATACTTTAATTGTACATTGATTCTTATAATTAGAAGATGATTGGTGACGTTATGACATTGGTGACGCAATATACATTTTGCATTTTTTATTAATTTTCTTTGTAGGGAGATTGTTTTTAAAATTGGTATTGGATCATGACATAACGCTGCTCGGATTAGCAACGAACGAGTTTATCTTTATGCTTAATCACCGCATTAGTTTTTTGCTCGATTATTTGCGAAATA
This sequence comes from Lasius platythorax, assembly GCA_963971435.1. NCBI lineage: Eukaryota > Metazoa > Arthropoda > Insecta > Hymenoptera > Formicidae > Lasius > Lasius platythorax. The sequence goes on along the minus strand of CAXASD010000001.1, from coordinate 239,207 downwards.
GCTATCATTACAGTAGATTTCCGCAGTTCAAAAAAGATATTCGTATAAAATTATGTTCGCACACTTGTGTGCAGAGATATGAGATTTTATTTTTCTTATCTCTTCTCGGAATTTGTAGCAATGCATATTACGTATAAGTATCTTCTTAATTTTGGATTATTAAATTAATTGGACTATTATTTTGATTTGATATAGGCAATCTTCGTTATCGTCGTTCAATATAGATAAATTTTATACATGATGATTGTCACGAATATTATGCGATACAATAAAATCCTCGCGACTCGTTATTTTCAAGAAAGATAATTTTTATTTGAAATTTATTATTTAAATATCTATTGCAATTAGAAATAGAAGTGACTAATGTGATTCGGAATACGAAATCTATGAAAAATAAGTTTAATTTTTTTCTAGTAATAAAAATGTCTTGAAGAATATTCCACTATTATTTCATAAGAACATTTGTTTATTTTTTTTATATTATAAATTATTTAATAAAAACATAAGAAAAAAACGAATTGTTTGATCAGTTGAATTGAGTGAAAGTTTTCTTATAAGAAAAATTATTTTATTGTTAGAAGAAATTTTTAAAGTGCTTTAATTGTAAAACAATTTGATAAATATATATAATTGAAACATGTGTATATGTGAAAATTTAAAGCTTAATACTGTAAAATAAATAACAATTTGTGTAAAATAAGAACTTTATTTAAAGCGGGATTTCCGTATAACTGCTATTTTTATAGATATTATATAGTTGTATTGATATACATATTTATTTTTCTATGATAATCTGTCAATAAACGCTACCACTGGTAGTGAGCATTCTATGATTTTCATATTGTTCTCATGGTTGGTTCCTCCAGCTTCTTTCGCTGTAATTAGAGAAACAAAGTTCTTTAATGTTTTGTCTCACAAGTCATTGCAATTTTAACATATACTATATTAATACATTAAAGATTTCAATATAATAATTAGTATTATATATATAATAATATTATGTACTTATATATATGTATATATATAAATTAAATATATGTATATGTATATAATATTAATAATATCAAAATAGTTGTGAATGTATTAAATGTTTAAATAATATAAAATAAATAAAATGAGATAAAATATTATAATTGAATAATAACATTATATATATATATACAATAAAATAATAAATAAAAAATAAATAATAAATAAAAATAAATAATAAATAAAAAATAAATAATAAATAAAATAATATAAAATAAATAGAATAATAAAACATTATAATTAAATAATAACATTATATATATATGTATATGAAGAATATGAAAAATAAAATGTATATGTGGATTACCATGATCCATGCAAGTGGCAACTCTATCTTGTGCTCGTCGCAAATTGTACTCATCAGAGATGATATCTTCTAAATATCTTAAACTCTTATACTTCAGTAGTTCTCCCGTATTTTCGTCGATCTAGAATCAATGAAATACATATACATATATGTATGTGTATATATATATAGTTAACCAATGTAGATTTTAAATATAGAGCACATTAAATTATTTATTATAGATTGGATTATATATGTGTGTATATATACATATATATATATATATATATATATATATATAAATATAATTATATATATATATATATATATACTCCAATATATATAATCCAATCTATAATACATAACTTAATATGATTTATATTTAAAAACTACATTGACAATTGCTAGGGAACAATTTTCTGTAGAGCAATACGACTTTGTTTCCTAACGTATTAAAATGCGTTATAATAATTAATTTTTTTCTAATTGTATAAGAAAGAAATAATTATTTCTTGTTACGTCAAATATAATCTCTACGATTGGAACGTGTTATTTAAATGATAATGATCAAATGCACACACATACACAAGAAACATTAATGTTAACTTTATGCTAATAATTAAGGCAAGCTAATAATTAGCATAATTATTTTTTTTTATTATTTCGAGAATCAACTGTTTTAATTATTATTTAATATTAATTTGACAATTCTTGATTAATTGAGAAATAATTTTTCTACGTATAAAAAAACATACGTACCAAGCCGACCTGATGCAACAAACACTCGATTACATAGGGACTAGGATCCTCTGCAAAACATATGAGTCATAAGTGACAATATGTGGTTCGATACATAGTCTGTGTGATAATTGTATTTGTAAGTGAAATTTATTTAAACTTGAATATATATTGTTCATCTCAATTAGTTATATATTTTTTAAAGTAGCTTTCTTCCGCGCCTGTACTTATTGCAACAATTGTTTTTTTCACCGTCAGACGCACTCTAGAGAAATTGTTTTATTAAAATATTCATTGAGAATATATCGATCGCGAAATCTTTTCCGCCTCGATAAATATTTGCACTACTTTGGAGTAACGGCACACGAGATTATTTTTTCTGGTTTTCTATTTTTTGGTCTTTCAACATTTACAGTAATTCGGGATTAAATAAATCGGAGATTGAGACCATTATTCGCGAAGGATCATTATTCGAAGTTTTAAAAAATGAGATTAATAGCATACATATTGTATATTTTATACATTTCTTGCATTTTATATTTTGATTATGTTTAATTCATTTGTGTGGTTAATAATTAAATAACTTTTTATAGTAATCTTTATGATTAATTAAAATAATTTTAAAATTATGTAATTTAATTTTTAATTTTATTTGATATAGACGCGACAAATTTTTTTCATCTATATGTTAATATTTAATTGTAATATGCAACACTTACTGGGCAAATGCAATAGGTCAGCACAATTTACGATACTCGAATAGAATTCCTGTACTTTTTGGACGTCAGCAGTAGTATAGACCATAGTCTAGAAAAAAATGTGAAGAAAAATTAATTAAATGTCTAGTATAAACAAATAATTTTATTTTGAGAAATATTTAAGTATAATTGCGATATCGATATTTTTAATGTTGCACGACATTATCGATGACATTATTGATATCAGATTCGCTGTTCGCGAATCAATTAACGAAGAAACCGAAACGGAAACGAGATAATTTTCAGCCGTATTCAGATTTTACACATACATAGTTCAAATTACAAATAAATATACATGGGTTTGAGAGAAGAATCTATAGACGAATGTTTTAAAAAGATAATTGTTTAATCAATATATTAGTTTCTAAAATAATTATTATTACAAATTAGTTTCTTAATTGAATATGTTATGTTATAAAATACCAAATCAAAAATTAAATAATATAAATATTTGGTTTTTTAAAATATTAAATAGGAAAAATGAAGAATAATATTAATCTAATATTATTATGATAATTAAATATTTAAAACGCTTATTAAATATTATTATTATTTAGTAGAATATTTAACAATGGTACAGAAGTATGCTTTGTGTATTGTTATTGAAATATCTAGTTCGAAATATCATGAATATTTTATTCGTCTTTTTACTCACGGCAGTGGTCAGTACACACACGGCGAGCAAGAGAGCCTTCATCCTGCTATTTTTCGAATATTTCACAAATTTGGTTTTCGCGAAAGTCTTTCTTATACTGCGGTGCATTACTCGTTAGCGGTATTTATAAGGATTGTGAGTCAATAAGTGTTGGTCCAATTGTTGGACTAATGAAAAAAATACGTGTGATTAGTCGCACGTTTAAGCAGGACCTGATGATAATAGGTGTAACAATATGCACGTTCGATAATGATGCAATCAAGTTCAGGTCGCTACAGGTACGTGCGATAACGTTGCATCGAATCGTTGCACATGTGCGCAATCGACTGCATTAATGGTGTTCATTGTATGCAAGCTTTTTTGTCTTATCAAATTTTCTTTTGTCTTTTAATCTGCAGATGTTTGAAATATACATACACACATACACGCGCGCGCGCGCGTGTAATAAAACTATGTGTGTGTGTATGTATGTATGTGTATGTAAGAATTATTGACACAAGACAGTTACAATTTAAAAGACAAAGAACTCTTAAAATCCCTCAGCATAAACTACATCAGCATTAAATAAGATGAAAACTATTAATATTTAAAGCACAGAATCTCTGCGCCGCTATTTTAATACATTTTATAAATGTTACGTAAAAAAAAAGAAAAAACGTATTTTCTTTTGGGACTTCTATCGACTAGATTTATCATCCACAATCCGCGCTTTATAGTCTTCATGGTTTTCTCATCATTGTTTTTTGAGCCTTGATACGTTGCAATTATAAAAGACATAAAAATGCTGAAAATTAATTGGTTTCAAGAGGTAGATATCATGTAATTTTAATGTGTATGTTATATTAACAATACATATGATTTTATATAATTATGAAACTTTAATTGTATATTTATACTTACAATTAGAAGATGATTGATGATTCATGACATTAAAGATGTAATATACATTTCGCATTTTCTATTAATTTTTTTATGAGAAATTTATTAAAATTGATTGGTTTTTAAAATTGATATTGGATTGTGACGTTCGAATTAGTATCGAGTTTAGCTTTGTGCCTCACTTTTGTATTAGTTTTTGCTCAATTATTAGCAAAATAGTTATCATTATAATAGATTTTTGCAGCTCGAAAAAGATAGCGAATATTGCATACTTGCGTGCACAGACATGAGATTTTATTTTTTTTTTATCTCTTCTCGGAATTTGTAGCAATGCATATTACGTATAAGTATCTTCTTAATCTTGGATTATTAAATTAATTAAATTATTAGGTCGATTTGATGTGAGCAATTCTGTCGTCGTCGTTCAAAATAGATAAACTTTGAAAGTGATCATTATCACGAATATTATGAGATATAATAAATTTTTCGCTACTCGTTATTTCTAATAAAGAAGATAATTTTTATATTAAAAATTGATTATTCAAATAGTTTATTGCAATTAGAAATAGAAGCAGAAAAAAATAGAATTTGGATTTTCGCTCAGAATATAAAATCTATAAAAACATAATGAGACAAATTTTTTTGGACCATAAATGATCTAAAGAATATTTTATAATCGTCTTATAAGAAAATTTATTTATCTTTTTTTATATTATACATCATTTAATTAATAAAAACATAAGAGAAAATGAATTTTATGACCATTTTAATTGATTGAAAACTTCTTATGAGTAAAGTTATTTTACTGTTAGAAGAAACATTGTAAGTGCTTTAATTGCGAAACAATTCGATAAATATATATAATTAAAACGTGTGTATATGAAAATTTAAAGCTTGATACTGTAAAATAAGCAATAACATTAGCGTAAAATGAGAACTTTCTTTAAAGCGAGATTTCTGCTTAACTCTGCTATTTTTTATGAGTATTATATATTTGTATATATATATATTATAGTTATTATAGATATTTTTTATAGATATATTTCTTTTCTATGATAATTTGTATGGTCTATGGTGTACGCTTCTTATATAGTCTAGTTTCTTCTGTTTATGCTAATTTGTTTAGTATTGTTTTTCAAGTATTGCTAGCTTAAATAATGAGCATTGTATGGCTGCAAGGGTTTTCTGATCGTTGTTTTCTTCAACTCGAGTCTCTGCTATTAGAAAAAAAAGTCTTTTAATATCTTATCTTACAAGTCATGTAATTTTAACATATCATTCATTAACACATTAAAAATTATAGTGTAATAATTTGCATTATACATATATATATATATATATAATAATATTATATACTTATAGATATGAATTAAATATACAGGGTGTCCGGTAATAATCGCCGCACCTCTCGTGTGCAGGTAGAGCGGGTTAAATCGAGAAGGAAAGTCCTCTACCGTTTTGCGATCTTTGCAATAATTAAGAGAAATTAATTTTAAAAAATCAGTTAATCCGCGCGAGTATATAAGTGCGCGGCAAAAAAGACATCCCACTGTTACACGGTTGCAAGGCATAATTAAATACATAATTAAACTTAAGTATTGTTCCCAATATACTTTATGCGCGCCTATTAACTGCGTAACATTGGATTGTCTCTTCTCGTCGCGCGCTTATACTCGCGTGGAGTGACTGATTTTTTAAAATTAATTTCTCATTAATTATTGCAGTGCTGTTCTTTACTTGCGCGTAAATCTGGCCGAAATGTGCAAGTAAAGAACAGCACTGAATTATTGCGAAGATTACAAAACGGTAGAGGACTTTTCTACTCACTCTACCTGCACACGAGAGGTCGTGCGATTATTACAGGACACTCTGTATATATAATATTAAAATAGTTGTAAACATATCAAATGTTCAAATCATTATACGTTAAATAATAAAATAATTGAATTATAATATTATAATGTGTATATAAGGATTTTTGTAAAGATATTTATTGATAAAGAATATGAAAAATAAGATAAAATATATATGTTGATTACCATGATCGATGCAAGAAGCAATTCTCTGTAACTGCCTCTGGTCGGAAGTCATATAACCGAAATATCTTAAAATTTCATCTTTTTTCATCGCACCTTGTTCGTCGATCTAGAACCAATATATACATATGTATATTTATAGGGTGATATATAATAAATAACTTAATATGATTTATATTTAAAATTTATAATGTAATATAATGTAATTTAATGTTTCAGAAATAATGTAATTTAATATTTCAGAAATATAAAAAAAATACTTGATAGTCTAAACTCGCACAAATTATTTAAAATATATGTAATCGCGTAGATATTAAAATGCCCTCTCTCAATTAGAGAATTAATTTTCCTTTAATTGTATAAGGAAGAAACAGTTTTTCTTGTTACTTGATACAAGTATAATTTCTGCGATTGTTATTTATATATTTAATAAAAATCAAATAAATGACAGATTAATGCTAATTTTTTGCTAATAATTAAAACAGATTAATGCTAAATAATTTTTATAATTATTGTTTTTTATATTTTGAGAATCAATAGTCTTAATTATCATTTAATATTGATTTGATAAAATTCTTGATTAACTGAGAAATAATTTTTTTATGTATAAATATACGTACCAAGGAATTTTTTTCAAACATACACTTGACCACATGGAGACTGAATTCGTCTGCAAAACACAAAGTTATAAATGAAATTATACAATTATAACACTGAAAGTAATAATTTTTTTGAACATGATATGTGTATGTGTCAAGATTAAAGTTATTAAAACTGATAATATTGAATTATTTACTTACATTATACTTAAGATATTATTTTTAAGTTTAAAAAGTAGAAAATTTTGAAGTGATATGTCTCAGAAACCAGAAGAGTCTGCAATGTACATAATTCAAAGTGCACGTAATTCTAGGACTATAATATACGGGAAAATAAAAACGATTGGTGAGATGTAATAATTACTCAGTACGTACTAAATGTGTTGAACTAATGTTTTAGATAAATATGAGTTTACAATTTGAAACACGCTTATTTCTATTTTCTATGATTTTTTAACCTCCAGAGAATTATATTAATATAATTTTTTCTTTTAAGAATTTTTTAGATAGATGTATTTAGATATTTCAATATAGCAATTCTTTATTTCTTCAAAATATTATTCAGAAATAAAAGGTTTTAATGGTCTATTTTTATCTTCTTTTCAAGTATTGCTACAATAGAAAAATATTTCTGTGAACTTAATTTTCGGACAATGCAGTAAAATGTTTTAAAATATGAAAAAATGTGATTAATTGCTACATAAAAATAAAATTTATTTTTAAAATAGGTAATAGTTCAAATGTTTACAGTTTTAATTCCACCTAACATGAACACATATGTCGGTGCAGTAATTAACATCAAACTAATTCTTATCTTGCATTTTTTTAGTAGATTGGCGAGAAAAGTTTTTGTATATGTGTGTGTTGTTTTTTTTTATTAAATTCTGTTTTAAATAAAGCGCAATCTTATTTTAAACATAATTGAAAAATAATTAAAAAATTTTATTTTAGAAATCATAATTGAAACGATTTTGAAATTGTGTAATTTTCAATCTTATTCGCGACAGATGCGACAAATTTTTTGTATCCACTTAGTATATACTAATATTTAATCATAATATTTCACACTTACTGGGCAAACCTAATTCATTGGCACATGTTGTAAGATCCGTGTAAAATTTCTGTGCATTTTGGACGTCAGCAGTATAGGCCATAGTCTAGAAAAAAAGTGAAGAAAAAATTATTAAATCTCCAGTATAAAAAAAAATAAAAATATTTTGAAAAATAGTTAAGTATAATTGTGATATCAATAAATTTAATGTTGCATAATAGTATCGATGATATTATTGCTATACACCAGAATCGTTATTCGCGAATTGATTAACAAAGAAATCGAAACAGAAGCGAGATATGTTTTGTGGCCGTATTTTACATATTACAAAAGAATATATATTCAAATTACAAAAGAATATATATAAGTTTGAGAAAAATTTATAAAAAAATATTTTAAAAAGATAATGGTTTGATAAATATATATTTTTAGTCTGCAAAATAATTATTTAATATAAATTAGTTTTTTAATTGAATATATTATATTATAAAATACTAAATTCAAAAATAAATATTATAAATATTTAACGTTTGTTAAATATTAAATATAAAAAATGAATAATTATGAACCGTTATTACAATTATTAAACATTTATTAAAGATGATTTTTTATTAAATATTATTACGATTTTGTTTAATATTTAAGAATGGCATACAGAAGTATGTTTTGTTATTTAAATATTGTTATTGAAATATTATGAATATTTTATTAGTTGTTTTTTTACTCACAGCAATGGTCAGTGCACACGCGATGAATATGAGAATCTTCATCCTGCTATTCTTCGAATATTTTGAGGCTCACTTAATTCTGTCTTCGCGAAAGACTTTTCTCCTTACTGCGATGTGTCCACGTCGTGAGCGGTATTTATAGGGATTGTGAATCTAATACAATAAAAATAAGAGAACAGATCACGAGTCGCTTATAAAGTCTCGTTAGCTCAATTATAGTATTATCGACTGGCGACTCGCTGAGAACGAGCAAGAGTGAATATGACTTGACAAAGAATTCTGAAGCCTCACTAGACAAAATAAGCCTCGAGGTTTCGACGCTTGTTCAAGTGGTAGGAGGATATAGGAAAACACTTCAAGGAGAATATTTCCTTTATAATTAAATCTTTACTGTCATTAGTCCCATGACTAATGGAGAGAATATGTGCTTAATCACATGTTTAAATAGAAATAAATAATTGATGTGGCAATGCACGTTCGATAATGATCAGCAGTCAAGTTCAGATTTATTGCAATAACGCTGCGTCGAATCGCCGCACAATCAGCTGTATTAATAGTGTCCAGTGTGTTTGTATTTAAGTGAGCTTTTTCATCCAATCGAAATCTATATACTTCGAAGTATATTTGAATATTTTTATTACTAAATTAAACGAAACTGCGCGTAATAAAGTATAATATCTGAATCAGTATAAAATATGATTTAAGTATTTTCTCGAGAATAGGTTGAAAAGAATAAAAAATGAAGAGATATTATAACACAAGATTTATTTAATTAATATGTATTTGATACATTTGGAATAATTTTTCTTTCGATTTTGGATTTCAATGCGTAATGCATACTCTGCTGTAATGGTCTCGTCACAAGTTGAGCCAAAATCATTTCCAGAATTATCCAAATGCGCTGGAGAAAGGACAGCGATATCATCACGAGAAATACCTAAGCTGTAAAAGCGAGATTTTTGAATATTTTAGAAAGATTTTATAGATTTTAAAAAATTTTACTTTATACAAAAACGTTTTATATTTGATTCTGAAAGAAAAATTTTATATTTTTATATATAACTTCAAAATATATAAATAAAAATATAATTTTTATAATATTAATTTATAAGATATACAAAATTTTTTCGTATATTGTGTGACAACCTTCTCTTATTTTTTAGACTAAAGAAGATAAATTAAAACATTAAAAGTTAGAATTTAATAGTTTGAACCGAGCTCTATTGTAAACATAATGATAATACACATACACACACACACACACACACACACACACACACACACACACACACACAACACACATCTGATTAAAATATCATTATAAGACTATCGTGAATATTTATTAATACTGGGCTTTCGAATTTAAATGGCATTTAATGAACAGTTAATGAGACTGACAGTGATGACATCTACAATACTACATTATGAAACGCGGCAAACTCGTTAATTGCTCATTATATTGCCATTAATTAATTTAATTTTATTGATTAAATCGAAATTAATTGGATTCATTATTAAAAAACTTGATTATGCATTACCGCGTGTTTTATATAATATATAATATATATATATTTATATATGTAGATTAGTTACTAATAGCAAAATTATTTAGAAATTATCGTGCGCAAAAAATAGTCCCGCCGATCATAATCTATTAGATATAATATTAAACTAATAAAACTCGTATCCATGAATAAATTTCATAAAATGAAACATTGTTGTATATTAATCTCGAAACATGCTGTAATTTTTATTACAGTGGCATACTCATTGATGAAAGAAAATAAAATGTGCCTCTTTTCATTCTTCAGTATAAGGCGCTTTTTTCATGATCATAATAAAGTTCAGTTCAAACCATTAAATTTAAGTTTCATTGATTACATGTGTGTGCTCTATTTTCTTTAATGTAAAAAATAACAGAGAATAATGCTATATACATCTATACTAGGACAAACTATGTAAAAAAAAGAAACTAAAGTTTTTATACTTTTTTATACTTAAAAATTTTATCTGAAACTTCAAGAAAGATTTTCTTTTCTATTTAAAAAGGTGTTTCTCATATGTACTTATTCTGAGAAAAGAGATTTTTGTATATACATTTTAAATTAATTAAAAATCTATAAATTTTTTTCTTATCTCATTTTTTTGCTTAATATTTACAATTAGAATCGTAATCTATCATGGTGTTATGAAAAGATTTATGAAATAATTGTCTGATTATTACCGCTTCGTCAAATTCGTAGAAGCATTTAATCGACTCATATGCTAATTCACATCCTTCTTTTGACTGCGATACTGTAAACGAAATAGCTACGTTAGACATTATGGGAGAACTTATTGACAGAAAACATCTTAAAATAGTTAATTTTATTTAAAAATATTTTATTTAAATAATTATGCGAGTGTTCCACTTACTAATTGGGTGACAATGTTTAATTCCATTCATAACAGGAGTCACAAGTTCTTCGTTTAACATAAGCTCCGCAATATTGAAAAGTGCCCTTTCCACTATCACGTCCTTTTTCATCTAGAAACAAAAGAAAAGATAAATTATATTTCTCTGGATCTAATTATTAAGATCATCAATAAATAATTGTTGAGCAACAAATTATTTTTTTTTTTGGAAGAATAGATTCTAATTAAGTACAGGTTTTTTACGAGTGCAACAAGTTTTTTTTTATCGAAACCAATTAAGCCTATCCAATATAAGATTTAAAACCGTTTGACATAAATGATCGCTTTATTATAAAGAAAGAAATATCGATTTTTGTATTTTTGAGAATAGTTATAATTAGCAATAATTTTCGTTGTAAATACATCTTATCTTACTTTTTTTTTTTTAGTTAATCAATCTAGAAACAAGATTATTAAGAGTGATGAAAAGATTGTTAAAAGTAAAATACTGAAATTTTACTTACGACTTTTGTCATTAGTAGCATGCACTTGAAATAACACTGCAATTTCCGGTCGGGTACAAAATTATTGTTGCTTGCGTCATCAATCAACTCTATGCACAAATAGATATTAGAGTTTTATTACACATTATTATAGTTTTATTATATTTTGACTTATACTTTTTTTAAATGATTTATTTTTAATCTATTTGGAATACACAAACACACGTATATATATGTGTATGTGTATATGTATTTACTGTATGTTTGTTGCATACATGTATATATGTATATTGTGTGCAGATATACATATATACATGTGTGTATATGTGCACATATGTCTATTTGTATACATATATACGTACATACATATATATATAATATAAATTATATACATACGTTTTATATATATATATATATATATATATATATATATATATATACATATATAAAACATATTTTAGATTAATTAAAAAATTACACTCGTGTGTGTGTGTGTGTGTACATAAAAAAGTTTCAGAATTTATAAAGTATAGTACCTATATACTAACAATAAATTGATAAAAAATATTTTAATAAATGTAGATCAAGAAATCAATCTTATCACAGTTATAAGCAAGTTTTAGTTTTAGTAAAGCAAATGTGATTTGCTTGTTTCTATTTATTGCATGCAATAAGAGCAAAGGATTATCTTACATTCTCATTCTGATGTTTGCAAAAGATGTTCTATGCGCTCTTTTTTTATTCGTATACATGCTTCACATCTTTGCGTTACAAAATTGCGAACATTCTCTAAAAACCTTTTTTAGAAATTTCTGGGTTTCTTCGATCATTTAAAAGACATTTTGGATTTGTTCATATAAATCTTGCACATTATTTATATCGGTGCAGAACACACTAACATTAAATTCTTATGTGACATATTTCTCCTCGAAAATATTCAAGTTTACTTCAAAAGATCGAGATAGCCAAGTGAAATGATAAGATAATTCCTTGTTACGAAGTGTGTGTATGTATGTGTAAAATATGTACGTGTAATTAAATTGGAAATCGAATTCAAATCTTTCGTTTTTCAGCGCGGAGTGTAAATCTGAACAATGTTTATAGAGATAGAAGCAGTTGCTTGACAAACAAAAAATCGGCTCTTCCGTTTTTTTAAATATAGTTTGTACGATTGTACGAAATGTACGATTTAAAAAAATGTTAAATTTTAATAGTAATTAAATGTTATATATGTATATATATATAATTTTTCTAAAATTTTTTTCTAAACTTCTGTATACACACAAAACATTATTATGTAAAGATAAAGATATTAGGATATCTTGATTTTTGGTCACATGATTTTGAGATATGCGTAAGACTAGTTTCTTTTATTGATACTTACTTGGATTGACGCCAACCCTTTCGATGCACACCTTACTTATCGGCTGCAGAGCCGTTTTAATTTCCTCCAAGGACATTCTTATCTACGTAAACAAAAATGGCCTAATGACGCGATCGAAAAAATACGAACACTTCAATATCTAAGTTAGTTTCTAAATCGAATAAATAAATGCATCAATAAATCTATTCTTTTATTTTTTATATAAAATAACCTAAAAATGGCGACAAAATTTTAATTATTAATATTTAATTATTATAAATATACAAATATTATATTATATATATACTTTAATCTTTTTTTCTAATTGATGACATTTGGAATAAATTCATTGTTCAAAAGAGTGATCCTCTAATTGTTTTTAATAGTGTACGTGGATAATTACATATTAAAAAAATATAGAAAAAAATATTACAAATATTAAAAAAGTACTTTGATTTTTTCCAGGAGTAAAAAAATTATTTATTGCATTTTTTAGAGATATAATTTAATAAATTTTTATATTAAATCTTTAATGTTGCTTTCTAATTATTTTTTAAATAGTATAAATTGTATAAACAAAAACAATACAACATATATTTATTTCTTGTGTTGTGAAAAACATTAATAATTTATAATACTAAATATAATGATATATGTTGTGAATATAATTTTTTAAATTCTTTTAGCTTATTCACTCTGGTGTAATTATGCGCATTTTTCTTAAAACTTTGCAAAACTTACACTCTCGGCATTCTGCAAATTCGCTATGAGCACGAATGAGATGAAAAAGCTCACACTAGCACCTTTCATTCTTATTTGTTATCTTTTCGGACTTTTTTTTACCGCGATATGGGTCCTTAGTGGATCGCAACTGGACCAAACTTTTGCAAATTGCGTGCAAAATACGTCCGTCTACTTTTATATACAGGAATTAAATGAAGGCCTAGGGGGAGAACCCTCAATCTAAAGATTTCTTGAGGTGGCATATCCTAATACATCTAAATTACTGTGTTGCTGGACATAATTAGCGATACTTAACGTTAATAATGAAACCCGGAGTCTTATTATCATTTCCAAAGGTCAGATGATCACAACACTGTGCAAGTGCGCCATTGATGCCAGTCTCGGGATTATGCATTCGGAATTATGCAAAGTACATAAGGAAATAGATTTCCGAGATTCTCGTCGGAAAAACATAAAGATAAGATTTTCTTAGAAATTGTATGTTTACATTCGAAATTAATTGCAGATTTTTTAGCAGTTATAGCATTAATTTTTTATCTTCAGTTTTAACTATCTTTTATTTGTAATTATTATTTTTTTATAATAAACTTTTTTTTTCTCAACATTGTGTGCCTTCCAAGTTTAGCTTTATAGTTAGCTTTAGCTTTGAAAAAATATATTTGTGATATTTAGTAACTATTAATTGTTAATGTTGATTTAGGAAATAAAGTGCTTACGAAAGTGATTCGAGAAATCGCAAATTTAAAGAAATGTTATAGCGAAAAAATGGAACAACTGACTATTTGAAAATAATTTCTCATTGCCAGCACTTACATATAACTATTGTTAAAAGGTTAATTGTTAATTAGTCAAAATGCGATTTCTTATATTAAATTGCAACAGTCGCATAGATAAACTTGCGTTCATGCACGCGCACATACAGAATTCTTTATCATATATATAATTCCAGAGAGAAGCTTATAATTTAATAAAAATATTATAATAAAGAGATTATATATATATATATATATATATATATATATTTATATAATATTTTTATAATTATTCTTTAAATATATATATATATAAAATCAAACTATATAATATATATGTATATATGTATATAGTTTGATATTTTACTCTGTATATTTATTAAAATTTTTGGGAGAAGTAGAGGATTTCTGGAAATTGCATCTATTTTTACAGGGCTGTTTGTTTCGAAAATTATAATTTTAAACAAAGATATGTTGATATTGTGCAACTATTTACGTCGTTTTTAAAACGCTTTGACCAACGCAAAATTTTTTAACAACTACTTTATATGTTACTTAAGATAAACTATTTGCTAATTATAACGAACTAACTATATATAATATTGCATAGTTTTTTTCTAAGATACAGTTACTACGCCTTGTCGTAATCTGTTTGCTCACAAATTTATAAGATTATACAAATCTTGTAATTTTTTGTATTGTATATTTTTCTTATGACTTCAATGTTTACGTATTGCTAAAAATAATCACAATTTTTCATTTTTTATGTAATCATGTTATTTTTCCAAACTTCTCTGCATCCGATTTTGATTAAGGAAAGAAGAAGTGCTCCTTATCTGTTCTATAGCAGCACTTTACAAACTGATAGGTCGTTTCGCAATCGTCGCCAGCAGGAGCTGTGAGAAAAAAACAGATTTAATAAAAAACTTTTAATTTTCTTTTAAATCATTTGTGTCAATTAACTTAAGACACTTAAATAAATTTATAATAATTTATTTGCAAGTAATAATGCATAAATTGATATTTTTTATACTAATGTATAAATTACAGATGCAAATATTTAGATCTAAAGTTATGCAGATATAAATATATGATAAATTATACAAAAAATAATTTTATTTTATTTGAAATTTATATTATATAATTTCGATAAATCAGGTTTTATTGTAAAAAATCGTGAAAAAAATTTATTATATAAAAAATTTTGTTTATCTAATACAATGTCTGAATTTTCAACACAATTTTTACATTAAAATTAGAGAAACAACAATATAAATGTTGATTTTGCAATTTTCTCCCACGCGCTCTTTTCTTTTATTAAAATTTTATATTGATTCCTGTTTCACAAAAATATACTTACGCTGTGCCGCGCACGTAGTTGTAACTGCTTTCAGAGGCGTTGCCATTTCGACAGGCATCATTAAATCCATCTGTTTAAGCATCATGCCATCATCTATGCGCCCACTCTTCCACTTGATTGTAAGAAAAAGTATATTTATGTGAATAGTTCTCTTTTTATAATGTTGTTTAAAAATAATAATTTTATTATTATTATAGATATATCTTAAATAATTATAATTTAATAATTTTATTTCTCTCTTTCTCTCTCTCTCTCTCTCTCTCTCTCTCTCTCTCTCTCTCTCTCTCTCTCTCTCTATGCACATATATACACACACACACAGGATTTTGAATCTTTTGATATCTTAAAAAGTTGAACTTTAGAAAAAGAATGTTTTAAACGGAAGTTTAAATATACTCATAACTCGGAAAATACTGAATAAGAAATGCTTTATTATGTTTTGAAAACATTTCGACATTATCTACAGATTTTATTGGGTTGATTCATAAATAAGTTCCGCTATAGATAATTAATGAATCACTTCTTCTGATTGTGAGAAACCAGTGTTACCCACGTTATCTAATTATTTTATCTATTGCAGAGTTAAGAGTGTATCATTTATGAATCGGTATTTACACTGTTCCAGATAATTAAAAAAATAAAATTCAATCTTTGAAATAGATGATTTAAAAATGCATCTTTGCCACATGATTACCTTTCGTGATCAGTTCTACTTCATCCTCCTTATTTTCCGGATTTTGTCTCATCAGATTTCCATTTGTTTAGGTCACTCCAAAATTCATTAAATAAAAAAAATTTCGTAATAATGCTGAAGTCGATGAATTTGTAAAAAACTTTTTTGTATCAAAACCTCCAAAATTCTTTGAGAAAGAAATTAATAAATTACTATGGAGAATATGTAGGCATAGAGATTAACATTTATTGTTTTTAAAATTTAACGTTTTTTAAATATAAAAATTCAGTTTGTTAAGTAAAACTTATTTATGAATCAACCCAATATTTAGTGCTGGTGAGAGGATTAACTTAACAGAGGTATTTAAGATGAGACATTCTACACGCACATACACACGCGCGCGCACAAGAGAGAGAGAGAAGTTATAAATATAAAAAAATATATAAATATATATAATAAGAGAAAGTTATATAATTATTATTATATAAGAATTTGGTGTGAATGTATGTATACACACATACTATATATATTTACACAGAATGGGCCAACGAAAAGTTTTTACCTTTTATTTTGTAGCCGATTGATTTATAAAAAAAGCCGAGATGCGTCAACTTTGTTTTCGAGATCATGTGACTATATTACATTCAACCGTGCTATTTTATCCCCTTGAGATATCTATCTTTTAAAAAATTTCAGATGGCAATAGAAATCAAATGATACATTGTTTTAAAAATCTTTTGATTTTCTTTACAACTACGTCTGTTTATTTGAATGTGAACCCCATAAATGTTACAAAATGTTTTGTATAACAATTTTGAATAGAGTCTTTATTACTATATGAATGTTGGAAAGCATTTTGAACACATTTAATAAAATAAATTATTCTTTAAATCGTAAATTTTCAATTTTTAGTACCTAAAACTTCCAAATGCAATTTCTTCAAAAAGTATTCATTTAAATTCAAATAAAAACAAACAGTTGTAAATAAAATTAAAATATTTTTATAATAAAATGATATGACACTTGAGCTCTATTGCCATTTAATAAGCTTGAAAATGCTAGCTTTAACGAAGGAGATAAAAAAAATACGGTTGAATTTATCATAACCATATGTTCTCCTCGGAAACAAAAATTGATGTGTGCTTTTTTATACAAATTAGTTGGTTACAAAATGAACAGGGTGAAAATTTTTTGCTTACCCTATATATAGCGCATTAGCATTTTTTCTAGAAGCACTGAGCAAGACAATTTAATAGATTTTTATTGCATTGCAATAGATTGAACGATATTTTATTTATCATGTTCAATATATTGCGACAATCAAGTGAATGATGCTTTTACTTCTTACAGTTCGCATTGCTTTCATTATACAGAGCGTGTAGCATTTTAGTGGTTGATTGTCATCTGGAAATTGACCCGTTTGCATTCCTGCGACAGCATCTACAGAGAGAAAATATTAAAAATTTAAATCATGATTTATAATGAGAAAAATTCACGAAATATTTTTTCTTATTAGTATTTCATAAAAATTACGGATAATTGTTATCTCTATTCTAGAAACAAATGTCAAATAAAGCGTGCGAGAAGAAAGATTATAATTTACAATTGAGCAACATTATCGATTACTATGAAATTTACTAAAGGAAAGTTTGAACTGTGTAACAATATTGATAGGCAAATTAAAAAAAAACAATTACGTTGGAAAAATTAACTGTTTGAAATTATGAAACGCGGATATACACTGTAACACAATTCTTACTCACAAGGAAAAATACGTTAAACAGTAGTATCTAACACAAATCGCATACATCCGGAAGACGCAAGTAAGAATTAAAGCAGAGATTGCTGCAATTGTGAGTGAAGTCACGCGTGTTTATACACACGTGCGCCATTCGATTTTATTTCCAAGTATTGTAGATCTTTTTCAATTTTTTCTTCTTTTAATGTTTTTATTAGTTGATTAACATTAAGTATGCATTAAGTATTAATAATTCATGTCTTCCTTTTCTATCTACACATCTCTCAAATTATTTAAACAAAATAATATATTTGGTTTTTGGATTCTAGTTAATAATAATATATAAAAATAAAAATTTATTTCCATGGATATATTTATTAAATATCGAATTTTGGTAATAATATTACTTGAAATTGAATAAATGATCCTTTTCGAAAACGTTCAAAAATTGAGATTTAAGAAATTAGTCTTCAAAACCGATATACTAATTGAAAATTATAGAAACATGATAAAAGTGAAAAAGATAAAAAACAAAATGGAGCACAGATTTAGAAATCTACAAACATATAGAATAACGTAATATTATCATACTTTCCATCATTGCTAGTTAGATTAATTTAAGATAGTCACAGAAAAAAAGAACATTTGATCTTCGAGATCTCTCGATTCTCACTGATTTAGCATATAAACGAATTTACAAACTATGAATTTAATGAACAAGTGGATCAAGAGAGTGATATCAGCTCTGATAAAGTACAGCATTAGTTATAGAGAAATAATTGTGTCCGTCGATTTAGATGACTTACATAAGTTTTAGCACCTTTGACTTAAGCAGGTTTTAATACTTTTTCTTTACTATATGTAACCCTCTATTTTTAATAAATATGTAATAATAATAGATAATATAGAGATAATAAATAATAATGAATCAATTTTCCCGTTTCTTTATATCTCGATATTTTACGAGACATCGGATCATTTAGAAAATTTATATTTATGTATATCAATAATTTGTGTAAATTAATGATATCAACTAAAACAGTCTGAACAATAACAGGATCATTCATACATCTGTATCATAAAATAAATTTCGGAATATTTGCATAACTCACCGGGATCTGCGTGGCTTTTAGTTGTACACGTGTTTCGCATAGTCATCGCGGTCTTGTGAATCTGTTCCATCGTCAACGCCTATAACATAATAAATGTACATATATTTTTTGCATGTCTCCAGTATAATTAAATAGCGTATAGTATATTGCACAAGAAGAATAGCACATTAAATATGTTTAATTTTTTTCTGAAGATAAATATTTTTTTATATACATATAAGATTGCCATTCGTATGCATATAAGATATGCTTCTCGTGCATTATTTGTTAATAACAGATTCTTAATTTGAAGTTGATTTTTCCTTAGCTAGAATGTCGAGGTGCCATAATTTTGAAGTTAGTAGTTAGCGAACAAACTAAGCTGCAAGAAGCAAAGGATTATAAAAAATTGTATTTTTTATATTAAATAATGTTAAGTGGTGTTTATTTTAGAATTCTAATTTGAAGCTTTATTGCATGATATGATAAAAAAAATTGAAAAACTTTGTGACAAAAAATTGATAATTTTTGATAAAAATAATGATTTCCATTTCCATTAAGGAAAAATTGATTTAAAAAAATTGATCAAAGAATCTGCTTAAAAAGTAATAGGAGAGAAATAGGATGTGCTGTATATTGTATTTTTACTGAATGAATAAGAAGTTTTTGCACATACATGATGAATTATTTTTAATAAAGATATGATATAAAAAATTGAGTTGCCTTTCTCCGTGATAAAATATATTATAGAATTCGTCAAGTTTTATTAATTCTTTTTTATTTTTTATTAATTATGGCAATATCTTTTATCTTCTATGAGATTTAAGAGAATCCGTGATATTTTCTTAGAGATTAAAATTATAGAAAAAAGCTTACAAAAGAAACTGTAATTTTATGCGGGTTAGGCACAAATTCCCGACTTGGTTTATATTATTGATTAAAATATTTATAAAAAAATGGACTTTTCTATTTCATATGACTTTATTTAATATAATGAATTATATATATATACATATAATTTTATATACAATATATATATATATTTAATGGATCGTGCAACACTTACAGCATCCGTTTGATTAATCGCGAAGAACGCGATCATAATTATGCAGATTAATAGACGGGCACACATTTTACAATATTTTTCAATTATACAAAAATACAAATAAGTTTAATCCGAAGTACTCTCTCGAAATTGTCGACACATCGTAACTCTAGCTTTCGTCGCTCTTTTATAAAGACTCCGGCTGTCAACAGATCGTTCGCAGCTAATATATCGGGTTGCGATCTCGTTTAGAACCTTGATTTCATAGCATTTATCCAAAGAAAATTTATACCTTATGTTGTCGAGGCAAAGGAAGAAGCTTCCGTGATTAGTATGTCGAAGGAAAAAAAACAAGAGAAAGAGAGAGAGAGAGAGAGAAACATACAATTTGATGGTTAAAACGTAATTACCGGTAATGGACACAATATCTAATGACATATGTATTGTTCGATGGTTTCGACTATGAATGACAGCACAGATGACAGTGTATTTAATAGAAGCACGTGAGCATCTCGTAATATATAACGTAAAACGAACAAAATATTCTAATGAAAAATTCTGAAAAAGTTTAATAAGAAATGCATAATGTAAGCTCATAATAATAATAACAATAATAAAAATTAAAATTAATAATAATAATAATATAATAATAATAATTTGCAGTATTAATACAGAACAAAGCTGTTGAATGATTAAATTCTGCAAATTCGGTAGTTACGATTTCATTTACTTTATATTAGATTTATTTATTTATTGTTATTGTATCAAAATTATTATATTTTGAGTAACTATTCTTTGTTTTCTTTTATTATTTTCAATCAGTCATCTAGAAAGATTTATCCTAGTGTTAAAAATATTTTTATAAGAAATATGTTGAATTATGACTCATGTTTACACACAAATTAATACATTATAATATTTTGAGTGTTGTACAGTTTATGAATCTGCTTAATGACCGCTTGCTAGGATAAAATGACTCCGCCAGAGCCCCAACAAGTTTATTTTGGTCATTATCACAATCGTAAAATTACTCTTTTGTTGGCATCAACTTCCAAGTAAAAGAGAAACGTAATATAAATAATTGAAGTTAATGTAAAATTTAAAAATGTGTATCAACTTTAATTATTTACATTATCTATTTTTATACTTGTAAGTTGTCGTTAATTAACATAAAAAATTGTTGTTTGGACTTTTGATTTAAAATTTAATTCAAAAATCAATCAATCGCTATGGTGTAATAATAAATAAAATTACAATTTCTATATCAGATTTTTTTTCGCATAGTTACACACGTGTGCGCGCGTGAGTGTACGTAGTATCTTAAAATTCGCGAATTAAAATACTATGATAAAAATGTTCTCTTATAATTAAGCATTAAAATTATTAGTCTTTAGGATAGAATAATTTAATAGTCTTTAACATTGAATAAATTTAAGTAATCTTAACGGATAAAATAAATTCCTAAATTATCAATCTTGTCCATGAGTCACGCGTACGATAAGTTTGATCGCGCACTTTACGCGTTTATTGATGCTGGATAAAAAATTGCGTTTTCTTTGCATATTATTGTATTATGATATTGTATAATATTGACTGTGAAATAATACTGTCAGTATATATAATATAGGAATAAAGGCCATATATTGCTCGTGAAAAAGTTTTAATCGTAACCGGAAGGCCGTAAGCAAATCGATAATCAGTCAAACATTCTTACTATATTGTGAGAATGTTTGGCTGTTATTGGTCAATTTGCTTACGACTTTACGGTTACGACTAAAATATTTTCACGTGCAATGGCTTTAATAAATAAAATAAATTCCTAAATTATCAATGCAAACAACTCTGAGCGGTAATTATATTTTAATTACATTGCTAGTATTGCAGAGAAATATTAGATTATATAAAAGTATTACTATAGAGAAATATTAGAATATAAAAGCGGAGTAGAGAGAGAGAGAGAGAGAGATGGAAGATAAAATTTGAGAAATGTGTGAGAATTGCGAATTGATCGGTATGTCACGAACGATCAAAGCGCTGATGAGTGAAAGTTTGGCGAAGTGTGATGGTACGCCAAATTAATTATGTGTCCTTGACACCGGTCGATCTTTTGTAATGCTAATTAGCTTTCAATTAAACCCGGAAACTTGACCCGTCCGACGTTGATTAATCCTTGTCTCATTTTAGGCGAGTTTGAATTCGACGGTTCTCTCTCTCTCTCTTTCTCTCTCTCTCTCTCGGTAAGTTGCATTGAGATCGGCCAAGAAAAAAACTAAAAAAGAAGAAAAGACAATAATTCGAGAAATTAAAAAGGAGATATCAAATGTTCTATTTTTCATAATTCCATTCGTCCTATTTATATGATGTTTATCGTAACAGTATCTATGATTTTATAGATATTTGCAATAAATTAATATAAAAATGTAGTGTGTATATAAAACTATATCTGTTTCGAGAAACAAATTACAATGAAAAAATTGTCGAAAATTCTTTTTTTAGTAAAAGATTAAGATTATGTTTTTTAGATGAGACCGTATAATTCTTTTCACATAAATCGATTTTTCTAGAGATTTTGCATATAAAAGTATTAAAATAGAATTATCAAAAAATATTATTATTAAGAAATAATAATTAATAAATAATAATTTATGGAATTATTTTATAATTTATTTTGACAGTTATGACATAAAATATCGTGAAGTGTGTATCTTTCGATGATTTTATCTTAATACCTGGATTATATTTTTATGATCGACTTAAATAATTAAATTAAATTTAATTATATGTATATAGTTCAGAAATAACATGGACTTTGATTGGACTTTATTTATTTATTACGGATTTTATTTTATTTTGAATTCAAAGAACGCAGGATGATACGATAACTCTGTTTTTCTTTTTTCTTCGCGACCGGAAGTGACAAATCAACGATGATTTCGACATATATCTCGCTTTGTCGATTCTCCATCCGCACAATCATATGCGCACTTCCGGGATTTCGAAACGCTACTAGGTGATAAACAAATTACAAATGCGCTGCTGATTTGCGAGAATAATCTGCTATATTAATATACAATGTGCGTTTATTTTCGACGATCTTTATCGACTAATTATGTGATTCGAGATTTTTGGGATGCACAAATGAGTAATCGTAACAAAAAAATATCTTGATTTTATAATCAGTACATTGTGAATGTCACGTTATATCATTTCAAAACTTTCAATCAAACTTTTTCCTGGGATATTGAAGTAATATTGTAAATGATAAGAGCAATTTGCTCGGAAAGCGAAAGCTTGGGTTCGAGTTGCGATTCAGCCACTCACACCTCACATTTTCTAGTCCGCAAATATCGTTTTCTATCGTTTTCTAGATTATTTATTGGACTGAAAAGTATGAAAATGTCCTACACAGATACATCAGTGCCTCTGCCATGAATAAACAATTGCTACGAGTGTGTGCCATTCTCCACTACATACATCTCTGTTTATTTACTTGGAAATTTATTTTTGATTAAATAAAAATTAATAACAGATATTTCCAACAGAGAAAGTTTTTTTTACTACAAATAAATATTAAATAAAATTAATAAATACATGTGTGCATTTGATATTTTTGACTAATTGAAAATTAGCGGTATGAAAATGTAGCATTCTTTTATCTTAGATTTTGTTATATTTTATTAATTTAACACTTTCTTCTTTTTCTTGTAATTTCTAGAAATAAGATGCTTCAAAATGAATGCACCTTTGGAATCAAAATTAATTGATAACGTGGTATATTAATGAAATGTATATATTACCAAATATTAATATATTAGTAGTAATATATTAATTAAATGATTATGTCAATAAAGTGTTTATCTCGATGAAAATGTATTCTGAAAGGAAACCTCGATTAGTGTACGAACAACGAACGGAAATGAAACGGCGTTTAATCATGTAATGAGGAACGGCCGCGCACTTATATAAGAAATTAATAACAATTAATTATTTCGCTAATAATGTAACATAGAGACGATTAATTCATACTAATCGCGAAATAATTGGATATCAATGTTCTCTTTTTACTGAAGATGATTTGTTATCATCATTATCAAGAAGATAAAAAAGAAGATACAAAAATATTTAAAAAGAGCATAGGTTATTTCTTTTTGTATTAATTAATACGCTCTAATTAATGGGGAGAGAGAACTCTTGTTTACCTATGAAATGATTGCTTCGTTTACCTACATCATATTACCGACAATCTCGAGTATTAAAATGTTACGTCATTATAAAAATCATAATAAAACCATATAAAATATGTTTATTATTTTAGGGTGGAACATTTCGAGTATTTCCTTAATTGAACGATGTAAACTTTGAAATATCTTGCAAAACCTTCACTTTTCGAACACTTTACCCTTATACTTTTATACATAGATTATTTAAAAGAATCTTAAAGAAAATCTTAAAAAGAATTTGATTGAATTTGTACAAATTCAATTGAATAGCTCCGTTAAAAAAAGTGCAATTGCATATTTCCGGTGCATTATTGTATTTAAAAAGCATTCAATGCATTCAATGAGGTCATAAATAGAGTTATTGTTATTGTTACGCTATTCTACTTTTCCCTGAATCATTTTTTGTCATTGTCAGCCGTTCTCGAGAAAATCACGGTAGGCGATCGCTCTGGGACAACCTTGTATATGTTATATTTACAATATAACAATTCGTTCATAAAAGTCGGCGCATCTGAGGTTGTTGTCAGCTAATGGCAATGCAGCTGAATGGCAGCGATGGTGATGATGGTGGTGGTGGTTAGAGGCGGTTGATGGTGCTGATGGCGTTAATGCTGGGACTAGTGGTGCCCGAGACCCTCCGTGCTCTCGTCGTCGTCTCTTCCTGTTAATGTCCGCGCTACTAATGATAATCGTCTTCCCACTCGAATGTCGCGACGTTTACTACAAAATTATAATCGATTATTATTAATTACGACGAATGTGCTTTCGATTGTCCGAGCAATTTCTTTCGGTGTGTTTCTCAGTTGACACGAATCCTACGATCTATAAGTGATAAAATGAAGAAAGAACGGGAGAACGCACAATTACAGTGTATAGATGTGTGCGTGCTGTGTATTAGGTAACATGTGTAGATATTATACAATATGCATTATATTTTAATTAATCAGTGAATTGATTGAAGTGATTCTCGAGATGATGTTTTTTTTACGATTTATTGCTAGTCTTTAATCTTTTCAGGCTTTCCACTTCCGGTTACTGGAAAGCTTTTCTTAAAGAAAAAAAATTAGTTTTAACATGTATTAAATATAACCAATAAAAAGGAAAATTTCAATTTTTTATTAAACAGGACTTAATTCGATATAATTTATTTAATCATATTTCTTCTATTTTAGACATAATATATAATTTATTTAAAGAATAATATAATTTAATAATACTTTCTGATCGTGAGAAATAATTAAAGAAAAATAAAATAAAAATCAATTATTTCCCTTACTAGACTTTGTGTACTCAAAAATTATTGCATCGGTTTAAAATTTCCATAATTTATTCCTCTACAACAGACACGCGATAAACAAGGGATTATTCTCTCGCACATCATGTCATTAATTATTATGCAAGATAATGCATAGCCTATCACAAATAACGTTTCTTTTGTAATCAAACGAGCAGCAAACTCGTGCATTATTAATTAAGTGCCATTGAGCATTATGAAAATAGCTCCGGTCATTTCAGGCCTATATATTAATCAAATTTATTTGTATCATAATGCACATGTGTGTGAAATTTGAGATCGAAAATATCTATTACATAAGAGTTAAAATTATGAAAAAAAATATAAAAGAAATATAAGATGACATAAGAAGAAATCTTATAAAAGGAAAAATAAACTTAACAAAAAAAGGACAAAAACAGCGTGAAATCTGCTCTCAATGAAGAAGAAAAAAAACAGAATAAAACTATTTTATTCGATTTTAAAAGTATTTTGCATGTTTCTTCTGTCATTATCTAATTCAAGATGATTAATCTAAAATTCATACTTGAGAAAGAATGTATATCCATTTCTACCGAAAAAGTCTTCCTTTTTCAAGAATAAAAAGTAAAAATAAATAAATTCTTTTACAAAACTTATAGTTTAACAAATAAAACATACCCATATAATAGAATACAAATATAATAAAAAATATCATACAAATTATAATAAAAAATAATAAATTCTATTAAAATTGAAGTAGAAGGCTCTGATACTGAACATCCACAAGTAAAAGGGAATGGGCTAATAAATTTTATATTTTAAAGTGGGATAAATTCCGCAAGATACAAACGCAGCTGGATGCTATGCTTTTATTTTATATAGTCACTGTGCTGCACAGTGAAGCTGTGCTCGCAATTTTCGAAATGAGTCAAACGACATTCCTATAGAGCTAGCATTCATACGCGCGTGTCCGCTCGAGTTTCGAGCGAACAGTGATTCATTTTACATTCGGATGTTCTCCTCGTAAATTTGAGAGAAGGTGTTTAACTGTCTACCTTCACCTGCCTTGAACTCGGGGGGCCTTACTTACATTCACAGAACAGGAACTACGGTAGGCGCCTCTTAGGAATGCACCTTCCTCACGTTCACGATCTATTCGTACGAATTCGTGAATTCCTCGCTCCTGAATCTAACCAGTACTCCACCGTATCATCGCCAGAAGAAGAAGTGCCATTTCTTTTTTTTCTTCTTATTTCCCCGTTCTCACATTTGGCATGACAGTCGGATATATAGGCGTGAGAGAAACGCAGTCGAGGAAATGAAGAACAATACCGTTCTCCTACCTTTTGAGACTTGAACCCGCCATATAATTATACGGTGGAATTTATTATATATAGAGTGTTTGATCTATGCGTTATGGTGTAAAACTCTAATAACAGTTTCTTTGATAGATCTTCTTCCAAGAATTGTGAATGTACATTTTTTTATCTAAATTTTTAATCAAAAATTATATATACAAATTTATATATACATATACAAATTATTAAAAATTTATTTAAAAAATTATAAAATTAACTTACATATAGTTGTGATAGTATAAAATGAATATTTATATATTAAATTTCGGGTGTGTGCTCCATTATTATTTTTACATATATGAGTTTTTTATAGATTCTATTTTTTTATAATAGAAATTGTATAATTAAAAACAAATTTTTTCTTAATTAAATAAAATTAATTTATTCAAACTTTCTAATAAATTAATGTGTGTGTGTGTGTTCCAATTTATGTATAAAAATTTTTATTGTATTTGTGTAATATAATCTTTTTTTCAAGTTTTCTTGAAAAATAATTAATAAGAATTGCTGACTTAGTACTTAATGGAATTGGCGTGAGATTGAAAGAGTTCTATTTTTTTTTCTTACCTATATGTAGAGGTGTGCACATGTAATATATGCAATTTCATATTCAGCATTATGCACCACGGATATCATAGATGTTCTTTGTTGTGGTTACTGTTGCCACCTGTTGCCATACAGTGCAATTAATATGCAGATTTCTTCTGCTAAACATTCTGCAAAACTGAATATTGAAGTTGCAAACACAGGAAAAATATAATTTTATATTTTTATCTTATTAAAAGTTTTTAATAATTTAATAAAATAAATTTACAATATATAGATTGTAATTTTGGATGTGAAACATTTGTTTTTGGAAATGCGTTGTTTTCGAAATATCTTTGGAAGGCATTTAAAATAGATTATTCTGTGTACATGCAATTTTTTATGATAATTTTTTCTTAGGAATCTCTTAAAATAATTCTACTTAAGCTGATATAAAAATTATTTTCTTTTTCATGCAGTTATTTTTTTATTTCTTCATTATTTTTATTATTTTATAAGCTCCCAATAAATTAGTAAATTTTTAGGTCTGTAAGTATTAAAATATCGAACAACGAATATATAAAATAGGTGTGAAAAGAACGTACGTATATGTAGTTCTCTATACATTACTTTCGTTGTCATGAAATATTTGCAGCTGCTCTTAGCTCGACGTATGCAGTGCAATGCGCTGATTAATTTCGATTAAGATTGATTCACTTGCGAAATTGTTCGAACGATTCTTATGACATTGGACAGTCAAGAGTATTTTTGCATCTAACCACGCGAGTTGCTAACGAATATGTTGCTTGCACGTTCGCGTGTTTCGTCAACATTCTCACAATGTTTAACTCGCTGTAAAGAAAACGAACGGAAGCGGAAGCCATTGTGTTGCGTAATAATATGCTGAAATATAATTGCACAGTTATCTTTTCGCGATAATTTGCTCGTTGAATTTTTTTTAGACGAAATTGAAAGAGGAAGAACTCCTAACGGTGTTTACGCAAGTAAATTTCGTAAACCTTGTTAAGATAACCAGGATTTATTTCAACTTGTCTCGACATTTTCTTCGACGAGAAGATAAACACTTTTAGATAATGCGGAAATGCTAACTCATCTTTTGTTGCACGAGGGGAGAATGTGAACTAGATGACTCAATAGTTTCTCATAGTGGACTCATGTTAGATTTCCGAACGATTAAATTTAATTAGCGAGATCTTGCGTATCAATCGTGAAAAGATTAGTTTTAATTGAATTGAATTAAATTTTATATGTTTAATTTAATTTATTTATTTATTTTAGAATAATTGATTTCAATCGATAATCGTATTTTTATTTTGTAATAAATATTAATTAAATTTAATTTTGTGAATATAAATAAACTAAACTTTATCTTTTTTTAATAATAAGAATTATGTTTTATTTCAAGTACTTCTCTTACACTTAACATTAATTGTAATTATACATATATGCAGGATTGCAGGGCATAATAATTCAATTATTATATATTATGAAAGCTAAAATAAAAAACTGTTAAAAATTTTAATTTTTTGATTTCTTAATTTATTTTTTATTTATTTTTATGTATTTCTTTTTATCTGTCGGTGCAATTCTTTTGTATATACACATCAATGCAAGAAAGTTTAAAAACTTGTGGCAAATATTTCTTAGAGGAAGTCGCAAAATTATGGCATGGGAGCTGTCAAGGCCGCGACCTTCCTGAAGAGCATAATAAACTCGAAAAGAATTCGCAGCGACAGCAGGATGCGATGAGAAAACGAAACAAACGGGAATAATTCGTGAATAAGTCATGACGCTAGGTATTTACGTTCCCTTGCACGTTATGAAAATCATGGCGGAAGAAAAGCCAAATAAATTCCATGGGAAGGGATAAGTCTCCTCGTGCATAACTACAGCATTAACATCCTAAATAATGTTTCGATATTTACACCTAGAGATCTTACTAAATATATTTTAACTTAACAACTGAGATTTATATAATTTAACAATTTGTCTAATAATAAATTTAATACTTTAATATAACTTTAATGAGTAACTATGTAAAAATGTAAATTAAATTAATATATATTAAATGTAATTTTAAATTATTAGTATATAATAATTTTTTATTCTATAATATAATTATATATAATAATATAATAGTTTAATATAATACAATGTATAATACATTGCAATATAATATAAAACTTAGAAGTCGATGCGGTAATTCTTGATATACCGTATATATATGTATATATATAAAATTTTATAATGCATTGTATTTATTCATGCTATTTCTTTTTCATATTTTGATTTAAGAGAAATTACTTAATTGTGTATTTAATAATTATTGTTTATTTTTTGTTGCAGATATATCGTTGAGGAAATGACGTACATGTGAGAAGTGTGTGTTTTGTTTTATTTTATTTTATTTTTAATGAAACCTGTGGTGTTAATATTTTATTTTATTTAATATTTAAGTTTATCGATAAATGTGTGTTGTGAAATTTATTGTGTGATTATAAACTAATATGAGGGAAAAATGACGTCGCTAATTCAGAGGGACTTCGGATCCCAGAGGAAAAGGGAGTCTACTAGCAGCACTGCGTCCAGTTATTTATTGGTGAGTATACTAAATTATAATTACAATAACAGTCACTATCACAAATTATTTACAATGATAAAAAGTAGTATGTCTGATTAAATTCTCGTGATTGAAAAAATATTTTAGTTGATAAAAAATATAAAGGCTTATTTAATAATAATTTAAAAACATCCTATATATACATAGTAATATATATATATAATATTTATATATTTATACTGAAATTTATTTACACATTAAAATCCTGTTATCATAAAGCTCAATTGAACTTAATTAAGGATATGTTTTAATTATATCTATATATTTGTTTTTTAATATTTTATTTTATTTCCTGAAATTTTACTTTTTTAAAATTCAATTTGTTAAGCGCTTTATTATCAATCACAAATTTTTTATTGCACAAAATATTAATTTTTTGAGAAAAATATTCCTTGTGAGAGAAAAATAAGCTTTTGTCGAAACATTTTGAGGGAAAATCGATTCGACACCCGGGTGGTTTTAGGACACCCTATAGTCGGCAATTCGCACGTGTCCCAACGTGAATATCCGCGCGGTAAGCTGGGATGCGAATAAGCGTGTCCTTTGCCGCTGCAAGAGAGGAAATTGCGTGACGCACAAGAGAAACTGACGCCATTTATCACGGTGAGGCGAGGGAATAGCGAATGCTGTCGCACGGAAATTTTCGGCGAGCCTGGAAAAACTTCGCTTTGATTACCTATGCGTGCGTTATTTCTATTTTTTATCTCCCTATATTTTTTTCTTCGAACACGAGTCGAGAATTTAAAATTCAACCTCCCCGCTGTGGAAATTGCATGACGTTACGATTTTTCGCAAGCAGAAAAATGGCAAAAGAAAATTAAAAAAAAAGATATTAACACATAAAGTATTAGGCTTTTAAAAAGATATTTTTAACCGAAGAAATATTTATGAATGCAAATTATATTTTCTAAAAAGATTTAAGAATTTTATTTTGATTACAGATTATTTTATCAATATATATATTTAGGATCAATTTTTTAAAGTAAAAAAAAAGAAAAAAAATAATCGAGATGTAAAACACAAAATTTTTCGTGAATTAAATTTTTGAAGAGAAATTTATAAAACTAGAAAATTCAACCTTGATAATATATAATCAAGATTGATTATTTCTTCTTTTCTGGAATTTTATTACTATTATAATATTAATTTTTTATTAGCATAATTTATTACTAATTAATATTACATTTAATATTAATTTATTAAAATTTAAAATAATTAAGAATAAATTTATTGTATTTTAAAAATTGACACATAATATATGTTTACAATACGAATTATCTTAATAATTTATTTAGAAATATGATAGACATGAAATATAATGTGGCAAATAATATGTCATCTTTTTGTAATATTTTCAAGATAAATATTGAACATCAATATAGAGGAAATATTATAAATGACAGTATATATGGTGTACATAAAAAGTGATGGAAGGGGTTGAAGTGCCTCAGGAGCGAAAAGTAAAGTGTCATCGTGGTATCTGGGGAGGCCCGTCGGCGAAATCCTGTCTTTAATGCAAATTTCGTCATGCATCGGGGACGAGATATCGCATCTTTGTAGAATTAATGTTCGCGATGTTTCCCTTTCATTTCCGGTCCCTGGGAAGTTTTCAAAACGTGATGATAGATCGTTCGAATATACTACACAGGAATATACTACATCGCTTCATAAGAATCCATTTTTCTTTCGAGAAATTGCACTAGCGATGAAAATAATCCGAGCGTTGGATAATATGCATGCAAAAGTAGAAAATACAATAAAAGTTTAATTATTTATAGTAAAACATGTCTAAATATAAATATCTCCGATAAATATAAATTAAATTAAATTTTAAAAATTAAAACTTCTTGAGAAATTGTAGCAAAACTGAGGAAAAGGGACATATATTATTTATATATGTTATATATTTTATTATATATAATGGAGATTATAAAACAACATACACAACAACATATATACAAGCTTTATTTTTAAAATCATGGGATTATAGGAGAGGTTGAAAATAAGATCGCGATTGTATTTACGATTTGACACATAAAATTATGGACAGAATTTAACCACAAGATAGAACAAATAATGGATAGCCTAAAATGGGCTTGTCATGCAGACTCTCACACATATGCTAGATACATGAAAGTTGCGTAGGAGATCACACACTATAAAACTACTCATGAATATTCAGTGGAGCATTAACTTGCGCGTAGCTTACTCGAGCGGGGACCATCTGTTCTTATCCGCACGCCGTGTTTAAAACGTTTTTAAGCTTTCGGGGGACGATGGGGTGGCTGCTAATATGAAGGTCGCCGAGGGGGATGGCGATGATGGAACGGACCTCGTCGTGCTCAGGCATAATCGCGCAGACAATCCACTTCATATTCGAGGATAATTGTGGATGCTTTCCAAATGGAGGATATATCTCTCGGAAAGCAAAAATTTGACTGTAGTCGCCGTTATCGGTTGCGAATCGTGCGGAATTCAAGGAGAAATACCATCACAAAAATATCTATTATTCTTATAAAGAAATCGGACTTAACTCTCTGTCATTAATACGGTCAAAAGTAAAAACTGTAGATTCAGCATAAAAAATATTTATATAAACATGCAAAGTCTGTTTTATGGATCAATCATGTCCAATCGATAACTCGTGTTTTAAGAAAAATATTGAAGAAGAGTTCGTGATATTTAATCAACATGTATTTATCACACATTTAATAAAGCACGTTTGGAGTTTCTGTCATTTTAATTATATAATTTTTTGTTTTAATACTTCTAATTTTTTGTCGCTGTAAATTTTATTTAATTAACTTTATAATGATTAAGATTATTTATTTCTTGAGTTAATTAAGTTATACCTTATATTTTTTTATTTCTTTATTTACAATACATTTAAAAATTTGCGCAATTTTTGGTTTTATTTTAATATTTGATATTAATAAAAATATTAATTATTTTATTATTTATATATTCTTTTTTGGTATTATAGTGTATATCATTTTTGGCATAGACTCGTTATTTTTAAAGACGTCATATAAAGAGGGAAAAGCACGCTGTATAATGGCAATTTTGCAAGGACCTCTTCGGCGATGGCTCAATTTTGCAACAGTTGATCGTATCCAAGATCCGAGAATGGTTGATCCCCTTTAAGTCATCGACTTAAAGGCGCGCTTCGATACGGTAAAAATAATTTGAAGAAGGCACCGTCGTACATTTTGGAGGTTTTGACTTTTAGTGTTGCCACGCGTTGCGCCCTTTCAAATAATTTAACATCGTTTTAAGTTGATTGAAGACGAGATTTATTGCAACGAGATTCACTTTTTCGCATTCGTTCCTCTTGACCGAATCTTCCTTAGTTTTGTAATACTGAAATGCTTTATTGTAGATTTATATTATTGGTATGAAAAATGTTAAGATAAGAATATTATACATATATGTAGTAAGAAAAATGGAATATTTATACATATTATACATAATGGTCTTTGCATTGATTGTCACGATATTTGAGATACTTTCTATACATATATTAGCGAAGAAACGAAATTATTACATTTTAAACGAAAGTATACATTTATATCAAAATTATAATTAATTATAATTTTCTTTATTATAATTAATTTATTAAATTTATATAACAAATATCTGTATGTCTGAATAATTTCTTATAAAATAGCTAAAAATCATTAAAAAAATTTAACAAGTAAATATAATATCAATTTTCCAACTTTTAAAATTAATTTTCTCAAAAATAAAGCTTTATATGAAAAAGTTTTGTTTTACATTCTCAACTTATTGTTATATCAATATCGAATGTATTATACATATATAACAAACTTGTCTAATTGACTTCTTAAACAATTTTGTAAATAATTTCTATCTTAATTAATTTCTCTCTCGCAGCAAATTATTTATTTGATTTAATTAATATTTATTATGATAAATCATATATAATCTTTTCTCGTTCATTCAGTGGTTATTCAAATATATATTTAATAAGTACAATTTAAAGGGAAAAAATATTTTTTTACATGCTGTAAAACTACATACGAGATGATAGAAATAACAATAGTTTTGATCGATGGAATTTTATATTTTTTCCATCTCTCCTTTCGCATTATTAGCATGCCACACTTTAACTACATATCTTCTGTTTTGATCAGATGTTGCTATAGCAATTGAACCAGTTACTACTAGCAGCCGAGTATCGATTTCCAGACATTCAGTGTCTGCACATTCATGTTTAAGTTCAGTCAACTACGACGCGCGTTAAATAGTGTTGTGATGATATATTAGCACAGCACTCTAACATTTGGTATATAAAATTACTTTTTTAATATAATATCTACTAACCAGTACTACTGTAATACAGAGTTTCAAATATATTAATAATAATATTAGGCATTTAATATATAAATTTCATATATATATATATATATATGTGTGTGTGTTTGTTGTGTGTGTGTGTCTAAAATATAAATACATATATATATTGATGGTTTAATACAAATATCTCAAAGTTTCTTTACGTGATATGTACGAGAAAGTGAAACTCGTTATTTAAATCGCAAAAAATGTCACTAGACGATTGCTCCTGTCACTCGAATTCTGCGCGAGATTAAAGGCAAACAGATGTGAAACGAGGTGGAAGGATCATCTCTGTTTTCTTTTTGCCGACTTTGTAGACGAATGAAATTTCTCGGAGGATTCCTCGTCGACGAGTCGCGACTTTTTAATATCGCGCGAGACGATATAAATAGTGATTGAAGTTTGAAATTCGTGCGGCAGTGATGTTCTCTCCTGTGTGATGCATCGAGAGTTAATTCTTCAGTGGAATAATAAAAATTAATAGCAAACAAAAAAAAAGGAAAGGATAATTTCGAAAAAAAAAAAAAACAATTTTGGAAAACCTTTTCTCTGAGAATAAAATTATTTCTTTAATCGAAAGAAAAAAGAGCCGTTTTCTCACTGGGAATACATTTTAAAATATTTTTGAATATTTCGCGTGATTTCTATCCACTGTGAATTATAGGTCAATTGAAATCACCTTTTTTGCTTGAGAAATATAATACAAATTATAAAAAATATATAAAAATTAATGCAATATTTCGTTGTTTTATTGAAGCGAAACATATACGCGTGATACATTTTCCGCAATTTCTCTCTTTTCGCGTTAAAGTTTACTGTACTCGCGTCGAGTCGCGTTTCGAAAATGCACATTTCGTAGATGATGATGCAGTAATAATTGCAGCAAAGTGAAACTGCGTGTCTCGATCATGAAAAATGTTATCACGTGCGCGCTTATATTTTCATGTCACAAAAGAAGCGACGATATCGAAAATGCAAATTGAGTTTATTGTCATGCAGCGCGTTTCGACAGTTATTTATAGTTATTTGCTCCGTATGTGTACGTAATTATGTATCATGCGTGATGCATGTTTATGCATATGAATGCATCGTGTTGAATCTTCTTCTTCGCTTGCTCTGGTTACGCGATGGATTGCCTTTTTGGGATGTTTCGCCGAGGATTCGGTTACTTCATTTATATGGATTGGACGAGTTGTATTCGTCATTGATGAGATATCTCATCGATGAGCCATTGCAGTTCATCGCGATTCGTACTAAAATATGATACATTATTTTCTTTTTACATTTAAAATAAATATTTTAGTTCTGTTTTTTATAATATTATCATAAATATATTTTATATTATATAATTGAATATTTAAATGAAATAAATTAATAGGTAATTGATCAAGAATATATCATAAATTTATTAAAATAATTTATTAAAAATATATGCAATTTCTTTCGCTACAAATAAATAATTTAATAATTTTTAAATAAACATTATGGTTTCGCTCTTTCTATCTCTTTCTCTTTCTTTCTCTCTGTCCCTTCGTCTCTTATAGAAAACATGAATTATTTGTTACAATTACCACCATGTGCGAATACATGTGTAGCATGAAAAGGTTGAGGCTTGATATCTTAATCCTAGTAAGATTACCGCATAATGTACGTTAAACTCGCCAATGACATCGTATTATAATACAATGCACAGGACAATCCATGTTATCCTACTGCTATCAAGACAAATAAACTATCTAGTAGCAAAAAAATGAGGCTGATACTGTTAATTTCGAGAAATAAGTACAAATATTAGGAGTAATGATAATTAATATAAAAAGTAAACTCAGAATTAACTGTATTATTCAACTATTTAAAATAACTCTGTTCATTTGATGATACAGAAAAAATTATATAACAACATTTTTCTTATATTTATTTATATTATATTTATCCTTTATTTTATTAAATTTTTCTTTCTATTTATTTTATTCTTATTTCTCTCCCTTTCTCTCACACATACAATTCTTATTTATTTTTATATTATATATCTACATTTTTTTATCTTCTTATTTATTTTCTTTATTTGTCATGGTACAGAATTTTATGAAATTTTATTGATACAAATTTAATGTCATGTCACTTAAGTATCTAATCACACGTGTGCGTTTTAGCTTGTGGGTAGATGCCTTTATTTATTTGACACATCGCCGGGCTGCATCCGTTTTACTTCTAGCTTTTCCGGCGTCTATCGACGTCTTCATCTGCACGTTACACACATGCAATAGAGATACGCATCCGCACGCGCGCGCACACACACATACACACACATATATACACACCACACACACACACACATATATATATATATCTTTCAGTGGCCTTATCACCCTGCACTGGCCAACGGAGGAGAATACGTAACGCGGCCAATCGGCCGCAGCTGTCGTTCTTGTACACAGTGTGTTCCGATAGTTACGGTGTTCGCAGGTGAAATCGACAGTCAGACTGCGCTATGATAAAACGCGTAATCGTCCAGACAATTCGCGATGAGTCACGTTTCGCACGCGATAAATGCGTCGCGCGCATGCCTGTCTTTCTTCTTTTTTTCCTTTGTGTGCTCGGTATTTCTCTCCCTCTTTCCCTGTTGATAGCGTTAATTTTAATTACGCTGCGATATTAAATAAGAAATGATGATAATTATGTTTCTCAAGAAAAATATAAATAAATTTAGGTGCACGAGAAAAGTAGAATTAATTATATAGCAAAATTAATATTGAACATAATAATGGAAATATATGCAAAATATATAAATAATGAAAAATATGTGGAAATATATACAAAGCATTTCAATACTTAAGCAATACTTAATGATAGATTTTTTAACCAATTTGATAGTCTTCTCAATTCGCACGAGACGACATAAAAAAATATTGTTTTTACCACAAAATTTTCACAATTTTTTAATTAATTTAAAATTGTATCAAAGTTTAATTGAATTTATCACAAATTGCCACAATTTTCTAATTAAATTAAAATTCTGTCAAAGTTCTTTAACTGTCAGTTACTCAATTATATTTCGTTATGGAAAAATCAATTTTAAACTAATTAAATAATCTGCCACTTATGCGAAACATCCTGTTGATACAACGTATGTTGTAACATAATAATATTATATATATTAATGCAATAATATTATGTATTTAAATATTTGTAGATTTTGATGTTTATAAAGATAATTTCAAAGTTTTCAGATTAATTCGATAATTTTTGCAAAAACAGCTATTATTTACAATAAGATTTATTAATTTAAAATATATTTATTTAATATTTATTTAAGAAATATATTTATATTTTATGTAAAAATATAATTTTCTTTCTTATAAATTTTAAATACGTACTTTTTGCAAAACATTTTTTTAAATATCTAAATACTCAAGATATATGATCTATCATTCACAAATTATTTCTTAAGTTTTGATATCCGACTTTAAATAAATTACAAAGAAATTTTTCTCGTAATTGCACATAAGTAGAATATTTTAATTTTACAGAACAAGACGCGTGTTTTTCTTCGAGACACCCTGTATCTTCCTTTCCCGCTGGCGCGATCCTATTAAACGCATTCTTACGACGACGTTACAGTGAACACTGGACTTTTGCAGCAGACACATGCGCTAGTCAGACGCAAACCTTCGATTCGTTTATTTTGGCCTTTATTTCTATTTATTGGTGTGTTCGTGTTGTAACTCATTGTGTTTAGCCACTATCAGCTCGGGTTCCTGCCTCGACGTGCTTTTGCATTAGTGTATTCCTGCGTGTGCATTATGCGGCCGGCGCGTCATTCATTATATGATAACAAGCAGCAGTCGAGAACCCGTTTAATTGTTGTCCGTATGTTGTCGCGTTGGTGTGCCTAATCACCATTGTTCTTTCACATACTCGCAAACATCCAGTGAAATACGGGACACGGAAATACGTGTGTATGTACATACATACACGAGATTAGTCTCGTATATGGGACTAATAAAGGTGCGATTAAGCGCGCGTCCGCTGAATGAAAAAAATACACATATTTTATTATCTTCTGTGATGCAACGTTGAAAAATGTTAGCATTATACATGGAAAGAAAAACTGCCTTGCAAAAACAGAGCTATTATTTAAAATAAGGTTCATTTATATTTATTTAAAAAATTATTTATACATGTTTTACATATAAATAAGACTTTCTTTTTTTGTAAATTTTAAATATACACTTTTTGCAAAATATTTTTTTAGTATGTGAGTATTCAAGATATATATTTCATCATTTTTTTTTAAATTCTTTAAATTTTGATGTTCGATTTTAGATAAACTACAAAATGAAATAAAAATACTTTTCTCTTGACTACATAAATAGAATATATTTTTATATTTCACAGACTATATTATTTTTCATTAAATATTTTTTTAGGAGAATATTTTATACAATATTTTCTTTCTATTTACGAGATACAGAGACGACAGTACTTTAATATCTAAATATTTCTTCAAATTTTGACGCTACCATCCACTTCAAATAGAAAACTAAACTAGAAAAAAAATTTTTAAGAATAGAATATTTTTATATTTTATAGAATATAAAATCTCTCTCTTCCTCTCTCTCTCTCTTTCTTTCTCTGTATCCGCATAAATATTATCTTGGTATTCGAAATATATCCGCGAGCATCTTAATATTTTTCTGTACAAAAAATCTTTCTTCGAATTTTACATCCTTGTTAAAATTGACTTCAAGCCGGAAACTGAAGTAGAGAAACTTTTCTTGAACAATTGCAACATTCTTTGGAATTGGACTCTCAAGTTTCCGACTACGATCATTAAGGAATGAATGTAAAAGGCTGTTCAATATCGCAATGGCGTGCCTGAAGCACTCTCGAAGCTTGAAGCTTAAGAAGAGTATACTCGAAGCAAGCGAACGAGAGCAAGCGCGACGCAAACGGACTCTCTCGAATTAAAATGGTCCACTGAAACTCATTCCCCGAATTAAACGGATTAGATCCAATCAGCACTCATCGCGGCCGCTGTTGCTTGCTGAAGGAGAAGCGAAGCAAAGCACGCAACACGTTGCGTAACGACGGCGGATACGTTTAATTCGATTTCGCGCCGTTTGTTTAATTAAATCAGCCTGTGGTCGGAATGTCTGAATTCCATATCTTATAGTCTTTACTTCACAGGCATACCTATATTATTTTAATCCGAGATATTAAATATATAATCTCTTATCTCTTTCTTCTATATTTCATATGCGTTTTGTATTACGGACCGTACTCGTATTTCATTAAATGTATAATCGTCAGAGCCCCTACATATGTAATTCTATATATCCAATTAAACGAATTGCGCGGCCGCGATCTTTACTTTTTTTTTTTTTTATTAATGTCAGGGTTATCATTTTTATGGATTCCGATGGTTTGAAGTTCCTCGGATCAACGAAAGGTTTCCCAGGTAGTATGCTTTTCGAGACGTCTCGCGAATCTATTCTATCGATTCTAGCGAGCTTCAAGCGAGAGCTTTAAGTTCGACAGCCGGAATATTCGGCCGCTTCGCCGATTTTATGGGGTTTCGCGCTCCGCTGACTCATGCCGAAGAGAGTGAGTACGCCACGTGAACACGGCGAATGCACCTTCCATACTGCATGCGTACCGTGGCCTCTCCTCGATTTGTCAAATTCTTCCGACTCATAATTTACTATCTTTCGTTATTTTTCTTATTGATACGCTCGACGAGGAAAGCAATTTGTTCGAGATTGTAACAACATTAATTGATAACCGTGAAAAATGAACGGACACATGAAAATTAAATCCGACTTACATTGATAAAAAAAAATATCAGTATTTCGAAGAATTATAAAAATTAAATTTATACATTTTGCTTGAATAGTGGAAGCATTAAATTAAAAATATATAAGTAATAATTTACTGTTGAAAGAAAAATATTAAATATATAATTATTATTAAAACATACATGCATATTTATTAATGTAGTGTAAAAAATATTGATTTTTAAAAAATATTTAATTTACTATATAACATGACAAAAATTAAATATAATAACAATATAAATTAATATATAATAACACTAGAAATTCAACTTATAAAGAATTAAAATACAACAGTATGTTTCTCAGGAGATTTGTAAAAGCGGTCTGCGCTGCTCTCGGCAATATTTTAGAGGGTTTTGCAAGAATGAACATCCGAATTCCGGCGGCGGCGTGTGGTTTGATCGTCCATCGGATGTGTCGTCGTGAAAATTTTAGAAGCACAAGTTCGTAAATACGAGTGACATGACAGTAACAGTGCCGCGAATGTGGGAGTCGATACTCGCATTGACAGATTGCGGTTCGTTCTACCTGTCGACGGAAGAGGCGGGAGGATTGTCGGGATATGATCGGGGTGCAATTACATTTACACGATGACCCTCCGAGTTCCGTGCGATATAACTCTCGTCTCTCTGGAGGGAGGAAAACATGTATTTAAATTGCGCTCACGTGCATTTCTGTGTACCGCAAGTACGCGCTTGTATTTATGCGAGTTAGGGTGGTTGGTGATTGTGGTCCGCTAATGATCGCGGCGTTTGCAACTGCGATAAAAGAAAGAGAGAGGCATAGAATTACCGAAAAAAATATCTTCCTTTAGATAATAATCATTATATTTTAGAAAACTTCTCTGTTATATTATCGATGTATATTTATCTTCTTTATTATTTTTAAATTATTTTCTTCTAAGGATAGTTTTATTTTTAAAATAATATTATTCTCAAGAAATTACTTATCTATTAAATCCTAGATATTATTTTTGTCCAATTTTTTTTTTATATTTTAGGTATATATATTATTTTTTAGATAATATATTTGGAATAAATAATATTGAAATAAAGAAGATAACATTTCCTTTTTATTAATAAACGAATTATATAGGTTCACGAATGTAAAAAAAAATACTTTCGTATGCCGAATGAAGGAATGCGCGAATACGGAACTTCAACTGTACAAACAGATATACTATTTTCCTGCTCACGTGCTATCACGGCAGCTTTATCGGATCGCTTCTTCCCCTACAACGCTCAATATTGATTCTGTGAAAGTGCTCGCGAACGGAAACCTTCTAATTTTCCGGCCTTCCGATTTCCGCCGACACAATGCAAATACAGGAGCAGTTTACTGTGCTGCTACGGCGACAGAAACACGCTTAGAACTCTCGTGACGACCATTATTGCCACGATTACCGTCTCGCGGTACCACATTTTATACAGTATCACAAAATTGGATTTATAATCAAATTTTAATCGGATAAATATTCAGTGATAATGATAATAGTAATATAATTCAATAACGACAAACATAATAATAAATATTAAAAAAATATATAGTTGTATATAAAAAAAAGCAGATGATCTTGACAGTTCGAAGACAATGAGCCTTGTGAGAAGAGTAATTTTTCTATCATTATATTTTTCCCTTTAAACTGAATAATTTTTATTCTCGTAATTTTTTTTTTATTATATTTAAGTGCAATGGAGATATGTCAGTGTTTTGGAATCTTTATCTTCTGTATGTGTGTATAGGAATATAGAATTTATTTATCTCAGGAAATAAATTTTTTACTAAAGAAGTATAAAATTAAATTATTACTAATATAATAATTTTAAAAAGATTAAATTTGTTTGATTTTAAAATTTATTTTTTAAGAAAAAGTGACTATAAATTTATAAAGTTTTTTATAATATTAATTGCAGATTCTTACATAAAAATTTTCGTGAATTTAAGGCGTAAATCACATTTAT
This sequence comes from Lasius platythorax, assembly GCA_963971435.1. Taxonomy (NCBI): domain Eukaryota; kingdom Metazoa; phylum Arthropoda; class Insecta; order Hymenoptera; family Formicidae; genus Lasius; species Lasius platythorax. The sequence continues at coordinate 196,629 of CAXASD010000001.1, read as the reverse complement.
TTAGAAAATAAATTTTAAACTTGAACAAATTAAAATTAATATATTAGTATCTAATACAATTCGAATTTTATTTTAAGTTAAGAATTAAATTAAAAAGAAACTAGTTAATTAGAAAAGCTTCGAATACAATTCTAATTAACTAGTTTCTTTTTAATTTAATTCTTAACTTTTAATTATTATTATATTATTTAATTTCGAAAGCTCAGTATGCTTTGAACGGTGTCAACTTCAAATTCATAAGTTTCAACTTCTCAATGAGGACAGTATTATTGATTGATCATAGAGATAATTGACAGAATATTGACCTATTACCAAACGCATCTTTTTGTAGTCTTCTCTTGTAACCTTCTTATCTGTCTTTCAGTTGCTTAATTCCCTGGCGACCGATTTGGACTGCATGCTGAGCGAGCTTTGCACGACCCCGGATTCCTACGAACGGTAAGTTTATCTTTCTTTTTTTCCATCGGCCTTTCCTTTGAGGTCAAGTGCGATCGCACATCGTTCGTTCCGAATCCGAGATCAATCAACGAAAATATCTCGCTCGAGCGTATGCTATTACGTCGACTTCTTCTAATTTGTGAATCGATTGATTTGCAATAAGTAACATAATAATTGTGTGTATATAAATATATAGAGAGAAACAAAGAAAAATATAAAATTAAATTTTGTATGTGAATCACAATCATATATATTATTTACGTATACACAGGTACATAATACTCTTAATTAAATAAGTAAGATAGATCACTCTTTTTCTATATCCTTTTAAACTTTGTACACAATATATATTTTTTAAATATTTAGGTTTATACATATATAAACATTATAGATATATTCTTGTCTTTATAAATCAATATACGTATAATTTTTGACTTTTTATTATAAAAGTTATTTTATAATAAATTTAATATTTCTCAAATTTTATATTAAAACTTAAATCAAAATCAATATTATGTAAAACAACATATTAAAAAATTAAGATTTAAAGGAGTTAATTATATTATTAGTGTATGTATAATACATATTTAAAAAACAGGTATAATATAGAAGGATGTTAAAATGTACATATTTCATATATGTATATGTTAAATATACACGCAAAAAATAAATATAAGTGTCTCATTACAATGTATAATATATATTTCGGAAAAATTCAGCTCTCGTTATATTGCGGAGAACATATTAACCACTCTTGCCACGTGCGGTGGAAGTTAAATCAAATTAATTCTCGTAATTTATGGGGAAAATCTCACGCGAATAATTTCCATATCGCGTAGAATGCTCCTCGTGATGTATGAGAGACTGTGCTTATAATATCTGAGTTACATAGAACACTAGGTATTGTGTACTGGGTGGCCATATATCTATTAAATCCTCTATATTTGTTATAAATCAATTCCATTAATTTGCAGTTTTATTGCAAATTTTAATTATTTGCATTAATAAAAAAATTTGCAAAAGTGGCAATAGAGGCAATAGAGGCAATTTACTGTAACAGATATTTATGATTAAATACTTATGAGGTTTTATACAATTATATACTATAAAAATTATGATAAATACTATTTATTATAATAATACAATTTAATATTTTTTATTTATTATTTCTCTTTCTTTCTCTAGTTTCTTCTTTAAAAAACGATTTAATATTTTATTTCTCATTACCGGCGATCACAGTTATATAAACTATTTACATAAGAAATGGTTGGATGCAAGGATATAGATTTTTGTACACACACACAAATACATATTGTATATACATATATACATGGTCGGGTGAAACCTTTAAGATTTAACATCTGGGGTGCGTCTTCCTATTCACTTAAAAGACAAGATGGACGATATCTTCCTGAAAGGACGCAAAATTTCAATAGGGCTCGAGAAGGGTTCGGAAACTTTGAAAGTTTGAAACTTGGCATAACTTCAGCTTTATATCGATGAACATGATTAACTGCGACTTGAGACAATGATTACGTGTATTGCGTCTGACAATTTAAACAAGTTGTTTATAAGCAAAATATTATTTTATTCTTACTTAAAAATTATTGACATATAGATCAGTATATAAATCATATGCATGTTTTTTATTACTTTTATTCTGCGAAAGAATCGTGCGTAATTTTCCAAGGATGATATGAGCGTTATTATGAGGCAACGCTGAAATGGCGTACAGCTGGCTACTCGAAGAGCAATTATGCATAATATTATGACACTAATCTCGAGCACATGTCACGAATTAGGTCGTTTGTTAGCGACGATACTAATTTTGCGTGTATATATAATATTAATTGATACCGTTCGGTCTTGGAACGGTTTCATACTTGAGAAGTACCTAATTAATTTATTAATTAACAGAATATATATATCTAATATTATAATAGAAAAATAAAAGTTTTATACAATATTTTATAATATTAATAATATTATTTTATAATATTTATATTTTCTATATTACGGAACATATTTCTATGTTTCACAAATTTTTTTATAAATTATATATCGTCTAATGCGGGCTCTATATATCTTGCGTTAAAATACTACCTCTTTTTTTTTCTTTTTTTAGAGAGAGAGAGATACATACACATTTTTAAATATATTTTAATATTTTTTTAATATTGTATATAAAAATGTGAGAAAAAAATAATGTATAGAAAAAGCATAGTTGCTTTTATTGTCTATTATATATATATTTATTTGGTATATATTATGTATTGTATATGTGTGTATGTACATACACTTTGTCTCATGCAAATTATTACCATCAAAAAGAAGTGCCAGATTAATTAAATTTTTATCCCTTTAATATTTATTTACACATTTCATAAAGATAGGTATTCTATACTTTATATCGCGCTTTTCAGCACGTGTCGCGATGATTAATCGTAATGGATGGGAAATATGACGGGAATGACCAGCATTGACTCTCTGCCTTTAATTTATACGATCATACATCGATAAAAAACGCTCGAGTATATATGCAAATTAGCTGGACGAACGAGCGACGAGACGCAACGTTTTGCGCGAACGAAATTTTCAATTTTTCTCCTATCGCCCTCCACCGGAGATATCGAGTCCCCCTTCGTTTTTTCCCGGAAATATCATTCTCCGTTTCCGACAGGCGCTCGACACTTTTGTTCGTCAAATTCAAGTTAGCAGTAACCAATATTTTCATAGGGTTGACAGCAAAAAAAAAAGGAAAAGAGAGAGTGCTTTCAAAAAAATGGCCGTGATATGTATGAACATTTTTTTACTATTGTTTTACTCGTGTACTCTTTGCATCGCTACAAGTGCGAGCTTTACAAATCAGAATTAATATTTTAAAAAACAGAAATATTAGGTAAATTTTTTTAAATATATATATACATATATATATATTGTTTTTGCTAAGTTTTATTTTTTTTTTGCCTTTTAATTTTCGTCAAAAGAAGCGAGACATCTGTATAAGCACGTTTCGCGAACTTTGATCTGCGACATCATAAGCGGTTTACGGACTGAACTCGCGCTACTGTCACTTACAGTTCCAGACAAGGGGATAGTGAGGATGAGGAGACGTAGAATTGAAATGAAATTCTTGCAGTTGAATTATTATCGACCAATAATCTCGATAAAAAGTTTGCTTTTGCCTCGAATCAGCCATTCTCTTTGATGTAATGAAAGCGAGAAAAATATTTATTTTGGTTCTAAATTAGTTTACTACAGAATAACACTGTATAGAATAAAAAATATATGATTCAGCAAGAGACAGCAAGAGAGAGAAAAAAAGAAAGAGGGAGAGGAAGGAGAAGCTTGTTGTTTTCACTTTTGCTGCAATTTCGTAAGCTAGCTCACTATCTTTTCCGGCATTGTTAATGCGATCAGTCTCTGACATAATTAATACTCATCTTTCCACAAGCGATCTCTGACATAATTAATTCTCATCTTTCCAATCTCTGCGTTCTATATTATTATTATTATTACACAGTCTCGCCATTCTGTCAGTAGTTTGAACACATATAACTATAATAAAAATTTATTGTATATGTGTTGTAAGTGTAAAATTAGTTTTCTCATAAAAAAGTCCTTTCGTAAAGTGTCAAATCTTTGTAGACGACAAAAAACATAAGCTTTCGTAAAAATTTCAGGAAGCTTGCGCGGGTGATACCTACACACACACACATACATGTATGTACATAATATCTTTATTTATTTATATTATAATTAATGTTAACTGTTAGAGAATTTTTTTGTTAAAACCACATACACATATACAATTTAATTGCAAACTTTTTAAGTGTGTATATTTACTTTACATTTACAAGTAATTATTTTTAACGGTGGAATAATCTTCGGTCGAGACGTCGCGCGAGCATTTTAATAACGACTTAACGGCGTTAAGAATTTAATAATACCCTTCACACGAAAGCGTAATGGCACATTCTTTCTCATCTCGTGGCGCATACACGTCATTTCCGGATATTTCCCGAGCCATTAAACGAGGTGTGTATTTCGGCCGACGTGAATTTCGAGAGTGCACAGCAAATCCGCTTTTAATGCACGCTCTCCTCCCTCTGCATGCCTTCCATCCTTCAACATCTTGACATCGAAAAATAATGCAATTTTCCACCCCGTGCGGCTCCTCTTAGACGCCTCCAGATGTGCGATCGCAGCATTAGATTCGCATTAGATCGGACGAGATCGTTCAAGGTGCATTCGGAAGGAGATATAATTTTCGCTATAACATAAAAACTTGTGTTTATTGCCTTCCTTTTTCGACACTGGTCTTTCTACACGAGCTACATGGAATTTCTTTCGTTGAGCCGTAAAATAGCAAGATAATACACAGTCTTTTTATCTCTTGTGTAGAATAAATCGATTTGTATCGATATATAAAATGTCGCGTAATTATAATTACTACAGTATACTGAACACTGCCGATAACACTTTGAGACATTTTTAGGAAGATGTAAGCTTACTAAAATTATATCAATGTTTCTTCTGCCGTCAGTCTAGAAAAAAATCTGTTATATTATACATAAATTAGCACAATAATACGAAAAAATAATAGAAAGAAAGAATAATATTTTAAAAATATAAAAACAGAAAACAGAGAGAAAGTATATAGAGCAAATATTTATTAATACATTAAGGTATATAGAGCAAATATTTATATTGATACATTATTGATTTTATAATATATTTATTGCCAATTAAAGTGAAAGAGTATAGCTCCGTAAATATCTTCTGTAAAATAATGTTACATACTATGCACACCATTCCTCGAGGATTTCTCTCAATATAGTTGATGTCTACGGAGAATCGGGGAACAAGTTTGAGCTACGATGCTCTCGGGAGTTGCGGAAGCTTCAAGTCTTGCGCCATGACGGGTATAGACTATGAGAACCATCAGCAGAACCACCACCATCCCTTGTGTACATACTATATAGGATGCGCACCCGCATAACCACGCCTAGAAGCAGTTCATCTGGCGAAACTATCGGTCCAGACATCGTCTGTCCGAAATTTATGGGACCCACCACGAGTCATTTCTGCCGTTGACAGTTTTGGATGCCCATAAGAAACCATTGAACCTCGATATAAGAGTCGCGTCCAATATATCGAAAAGTGCTTGATGCAAATTAAAAACGTAAAAGGAAGTATGTATAATAAGGAAAAGTATGTTAGTTCTTAAAATATTGAAGGTTCTGCAAATTTTTATTCAAAATGACTTAGAAAGATACTAAGTATATGTAAAGAAATTAAAAGGCAAATGCGAGTCAAATATAGCTGAGAGATGCAAATAGATATCAATATATATTTTAGCCATTTTATTTTTCTGATCTCTTATAATTTTCAAAATTTCGATTTCAAGATTTATATTGTTTACATACAAGTTTCGAATTAACTGAATTTTTATATTTATATTTATCTAATTTTTCTACTTGTCTATTTATTTGTCCAATTAATTTATCTTGATAGCGATTCTAGAATCATCTAGATTGGTGATTCTAGAACCGCGCGAGATTGGAAATCTTGGAAAAAAATGACTCGCCGGACACACATACTTCTCCGCTTCTCAGACATCCTGGAAGTTTAGATAAGTCCGGACGAAGAAATAAAAATCGAAACAAATGCCGAATTATTTGCAAAGAAAAATAGACTACAGAGATTCGCGAGAAGTGAATCGAGCGGAGGGCTGGTCGAAAGAGGCGGACGATCGAATTATTCGGAAACTCGATATAACGGCGCAACGGCACACAGAGATTCCCCCGAGTGAATTTCTCCGGATATCCCCCTGATTTCTGGCGGCTAACGCGAGTCTGATGTTTGCCGAGGGGACCGTGTGCGAGTACGCTACCCTTATCCACCACCCCATATCGTTAGCGGGTAGACAAAGGGTGCCCACGTCGCCGGGAATACGTATCCCGAGGCACTGCTAATTCCGTCGATAATAGATTTTCAAGTCCGGCGCATCGCGCCATTTCCGCCATTCGTTAGCGTCTCGTTCGCACAAATTTGCACTGGGCACACAATTATATTTTTGCAATGAAGAAAGTTCACGTTTCTCTCGACAGTCTTGGATTAGAGCAGAAGATTATACCGTCGATAAAGCCGTCTAAAAAAAAAATGTGTTTACATAAATCTATTTATTAAAGAATATAATATTTTTTATTACACATTTTCAAAATATGTATTCCTCGTATTTCTTTAATGATAGATATTTTTACAGAGTTTGTTCTGTAAGTAATATATTTTTATTTTCTATTACAAGGAGAAGGAGGCAGAAATGCAACAATTTTTTACTTTTATTCAAAAAATTTTGTTATGATATATATATATAAATGTTATTATATGAAATTTTTATAAAAAGTTTATCATATACGTGTATATACATATAAATTGAGTATCACAAATTATAAGTCTAAATAATGTCTAAAGTTGCTTTTATTAAATTAATTTTTTATACACATAAAAAATTGGGAGGATTTAATGTACAAATTAAGTATTAAATAAAAAAAAGTTACAATATAATTATATTTAATATAGAAAATTTGCACACATTTATATACATGTGTATATAGATTATATATATATATATATATTACACATTATATTTATACATTATATACATTTAAAGTACACATCGAAGTCGGTAATTTTCTTCATGGAAGATAATACACGAATAAGGGTGAAATTTCTCACATATTAAGAATCTCCAGTTGGTGCCGTAGCTGAATATGGCGCAACATATATATTGTGTCTCTAATTAATCCTACTGTCAGTAACCGGCGTTTGCAACCTAGCTTAACAATCACCTAATTTCCGGCAGCCATCAGCACCAGTCGTGTTGTTCCACAAAGATGTCATTTGAAGTGAAACAGGGTCGCAATGTCTCCGGCAGCTCTCAGACCCTAGCTATTCTCTATATTATTCATTTAGTATATTATACGTTATCTTATATTCTCTTTCTCTCTCTCTCGTTTTCTCTCTCTCTTTTGATTATTACAACTGCCTTGAATGTCGATATTCCTAATGTGTATTCGTTATTTTATATACTATTAGCACATTTTAAATTTTTCTTATAATAATATTACACATTATTATATTACATATTAATATTTATAAACTAATAATAAAATAAAAATATGTATATACTGTATATACCTATTTATTTATTTTAAAAACACAATTTGTTTTCAATTAATTGAAACCAATTATACGAAGTACAAATAACTTGACAAATAAATTGTAATTATCAAATGTCGTAATATACAATTTTTTATAATAATTAAATCAAATCGAGAGAGTTTGATCAAGTAATTGTAAATAATATTTGATAAAGACGTAAATAATATAATTGTAAATAATATTTGAGACGAAAAGAGAAGATCGAGTGTATACATTATACACATATTTAGGCATATATATTACATATGATAATATGATACTAATTTCTCTCGAACTAAACACTATACTAGTTTACAAAGTTTACAAAGTTACTAGCTATGTAATACGCTTATAAATTTGTAAGTATAACGAGTTTAATGAAGAAGTACACATATAGCACTTTATATTCCGTACTTCTTGTACTTCTGTACTGTCTCACTTTCGTGACAAACTTATGCTTTATTGAACAATAATTTTAATTAATAGTTTGAAATAATCTTGAATTGTATAATGACATTAGGAATGATATTAGTGTATTACACAGCGCAGAAGATTTGTTTTATTTTGTAAAATGAATAATGATTAATGCGGAAAAAATGTACCTAGTGCGAATATATAGCGAGTAAAATTTTAATCGAGTAACAGACCAAAATGCCTAATTCTGATGTCGCATTCATCACAACAGTGATAAAAAATTTCTACGATGACCACAATAATTAACGTTATACTTACCAATTTGCTTTATTAAAAAATATGAGTTATATATAACAAGAGCGATATATAACAAATATACAATAAAATTTTTCGACTTTGTTTTTTTTCTAATTTTGTTTTTGTTATAATTTAATTTCTTTTTTTAATAATATGTTTTTGATAATAAATACATAAAAAAAAAATCTTTTAATAACTACTGCATAATACGAGGTTCGATTAGCTGCACGTAGTTGTAACATTACAATTGATTAGAGATTATTATTGTTAGCGGGATCAGAGGGGAGATCTGGAAGATTAGTATCCAGTAAAGTAGAACACGTAGCCTGAGGAAATCATTGTATCTAACTTATAACCTACATCGATTACAAAGCCCTTAATCATGGCGGGCAACATCGTATCATTAGCGTAATGATTATATAAACATTTCCGAAAGACAGACACATAATTAATAAATTGGACCTCATTATCCTTTCACACACTTTTGATGATGGATACATATTGTATGTTACCTTATTTCTAGAAAATGTTATTCAAATAATTATATGTCTGAAAAAAATTAGCAATTAGAACATAACTTAAAGTTCCTTGAAATAAAAAATTATTTCTCTCTCTCTCTCTCCCCCTCTCTCTCTCTCTCTCTCTCTCTCTCTCTCTCTCACTCATTCACTCAATCTCTCTTTTTCTCTCCCCCGATAAAATCGAAACCATTGGTAGTACACAGGACCCATCGTCGTTTATGGGGCGTCGCGCCATAAAGGGACCCTATAACAATTGAAGTGGAACGATAACGCCAATACCTCATCTTTTACGTTACAATCGCAATCTTATCCTTTCTTTATATATATTGTGTGCATGTGTGTGTGTGTGTGTATGGATATGGTATATGTGTACGTGTGTGCATCCCATAAGATAAATCACAGAAATGTAACAGCTAATATTTTGTGTTCTGTTGAAGATAGAGAAAAATAATAGAAGAAATTTGAATGATTCAACAAGTACTAGCTTCCTATGAAGTTCTTTTTCTTTTGTTAATGCAATTATGCACTAGAGTAGTGTAACTGCATTTTTTTTCAAATGGAATATCCACCGCACACACTAAATTTTCTATATAAATCGATTATAAGTATTTCGAATGTTCCATGTAAAAGGATATAAGGGCAATAGTAAAAAAAACTGTAATGATTTATCAAATATTTTAACTTTTTTGTTTTATTTTACCAGTTATTTACTAGTTATTTTAATATCACGAATACGAGAAGCCGCTTTTTACGGCTTACTATATATATAATTATTTTCTATTATAAATTGTTTTTTACTTTTCTCATAAATGATAAATATTAAACGATAAGTATTAAATATATATACATATATAGAGAGAAATATAAGACATATTTTTAATATTTATAATATAATTTAGAAATAGATTCTCTCTTTAAGTTGTCTTTAATTTTCGAGATATACATATACTTTCCTTTGAATATTTTTTTTTACCTGCTATACGTGATTGTGAAAATAAATTATTTCTTGCTCTTTATTTATGACGATCATCAAGTATAAAAAGTTTTATCTTAGTATTCTGCGAATATTTAAATTATTAAACATATAAATAGAAGTTTCGAAAGACTTGTTGTCTTATATTGTGCATCAATATCTCGGCGCATTATTTACATTGGAATAATTATCAATATTTTTTTTTGACCGTGTGTTTAAATTCGAATGATTGATCTATTTCATTAATTTTATTCATCATATTACCATTAATACGTGTTTCGGGTTTGTCAATAAGAAATATTATTAAGAAAATGTATGTTTTTTATTATAATTGCTAATGCCATCGAAAGTATATAAATGAATATATTATTAATAAACGCGATTGGAAATAACGCTTATCTAGAATTAAAATACAAGGATTGGATTTGCGAAAATATTCTACAAGAATTGGATGCTACAATTTATTTAATTATTTGTACAGCAAATTAATTACAATTTAACAACAATTGACGGATATCTGAAATCCCTCAAAAACTTAACGTAAAATGAGAAATATCAAAATTCAAACAGAATCTTTAGTTTTTCATTGATGTTATACAGGAGGTCTGAGTGAGCATTATAAGCGCATTTCTTTTGTATAGTGAATTTCTTTGCCATTTTATATAAATCGATTGATTTGCTACAAAAATATCAGGATATCATAACTTCAAAAATAAACTTTTTAAAGACTGAGTTCCCCCCACATAAAGCAACAAACAGATAATGAAATTATATTCTTTGATTAGCTTTAGAGATAGTCTTTATTTAGTTTGCTTTAATAGGCATTTAAGTTAAGATTTATTTACATTGATATATCATAAAATAAACATTAGAAAGTTGCAACGAAATATGATCTTTTTCGATATTTTTGCTTAAGGAATTGTCTCAAAGTTGGCAAAAAAATCTGCTATTTAGAAATGTGTTTAATGAAGGAGCCTCTATATATATTTCTTTTATTCCTTGTCGATAAGTGATATTAAGTCATGTGATACTGCGCATTGTATGGCTCTAATGGTCTTTATGAAATTGCTTCCTGGAACTTTAAATCCTGAAATTATAAGAAAAGAATCTTTTCAAATTTTATTTTGAAGTAATGTATAATCTTAATATATACAATATTAATTTATATTGTGAAAAAAAATAATAGACAATTATAATTATTTTTACTTTTTTATACATGTTAGATAAACTTTTGTACGATTAACAAAATTATTTAGAATTATTAAAAAATTATTTAATTATTTTGGAATATTTCTTATATATTTGAAAAAAATATTGCTATGGAAAATTATATTCTTATTGCAATGAATTATATTAATTAATTTTTAATTATTTATTTTCTCCAATTTCTATTTTTAAAAAATTCAAATTTTTTAATTTATTTAAATTTATAATTTTTTCTGTGCTAATGTTTTTTTTCTTTTGGAAAAAAATAATTAAATACATACATTTAATAAATATATTAAATTATTACGTTAAGTGTAAACATTGAGTTAAGTTGATGCTGAAGGATTAAGTTTAATTAGTTTTAACAGATTAGTTTTGATAGATATCGAGCAGTTATCGAGAGATATGCTTATGATGAAATAGGAAATACAAAAAACTAAATTAGTATCGGTGAGATAATTGTAATTACAGGAAAAAAAAATTTATTTTTTATTTAATTATTAATTTTTTTAAGAGAAATATAAGAAATAAATCCACATAATTCATATACCAATTATCTTTATCGATATAATATACGAGTATATGTAATAAAAATAATATGTAATTAATTATTTTTGTCGAGAGAGAGAGAGAGAGAGAGAGAGAGAGAGAGAGAGAGAGAGAGAGAGAGAGAGAGAGAGAGAGAGAGAGAGAGAGAGAGAGAGAGAGAGAGAGAGAGAGAGAGAGAGAGACATGATATTTATGTAATAATAATAATATGTAATCTACATAATATTGTATACATCGGTTACCTTCATCCATGCATGTGTTACAGATGTCTTTGCATTGCTCTGCTTTCACCGGATCGGAGATGCAGATAGCTTTACAGTTCGCTATAACTTTGTTTCTATTCAGCGCATTATTTATGTCGATCTAAAATTGATATAAATTTAGCATTTTTGGAATAATAATTTGTTCTCGTTTTGTTTAGCATTTTTATATTAAAATATTATTCTTTTCTCAAGAAGAGAAATTCTAAAAATTATAAGTTTTTATTTTAGGCAATTTTCTGTCCATTTCCTTGACGATTACATATGATGTCAAAGTCACGATCCTCAATAAAAATTTTAGCCATCGCTTGTTCTTTATTAAAGAATTATAAATAAAATAAATTAAAACAAATAAAATATATAAAGAGTGCTTTTCGTGCAAAACAGAGAGACGTTATTAAGTATTTAGTACTTCTTCTGTTCACGTATTCTCATTTCGCATTTAATAAATAATTGTATTACGCGCCTCTTCCTCGAAAAATTATCTTATTGTTAGTTTATGTGATAATTCAACTAAAATTGCGATCATCACTTTGTATTTTCTTGTTTACTTTGAGACATTCAAATGCTCGGATTTTTATTTGTTAGTAATTTTTAAATAAACAATGAGCTAAAATCTTTGGGAATACCGTCACAGTTGTGATTTTAACAACATTTATCAACATTAATTTCATTGGAAAAAGGAGTTACAATTGGCTCTTTAAAACAAATATTTATCATAAAATCATATGTTTAAATATACGTACTCCGCCAACTCTTTTCGTCGCACAGAAAATCAGGCCAATATCGAGTTCCTCTAAAATTAAAAATTTGATAATGCAGTTCGAAATGTCAATAGTTTAAGACAAAATATTTAAGAGACAATACTCTGCAAAATACTTTGCAGATGATATTTATTTGAATTTATAATTTATTAATGTTATTTTCTTCTGAATTAACGTTATCTTTTATAATATTTACTTATAATGTTTATGCCAACAGTGTTTCTATTATTATAAACGTTTATGCAACTATTGCATTAACATATGAGTCGGAATTTTAATTAAAATATTTTTCTACTAGAGAAATATTTGTATCATCTATGTTTATGTAAGTAGTACGCACCATCGTTTCTCTTTTTCTTATTCATTTTTTTAATGTTTTGTCGTTCTTTCGAAAATAGTTTTAGTAAGAAATTTTATATTGATTTTCTGCTCTTTCAAAATATTGCTTGATAATTGTGACATAGTGACATTATAAACTGAACATTAAATAAATAATTAATAAAGATATAAGATTAAAGATATAGATTATAATATTTATATATTGTCGGAACAAATAACAGATAGAATTCTACGGCAGAATAAAAGTTTAAACGCGAATGATTTCTCGTTTTCATTACTGTAGCAGGTTACGAGAACAAAAGGATATGTCTTTAAACTTAATCGTTAGATGATGCGATATATTATGGAGTATAAAAAGAACTATGATTACTTTATAAAAAATAAAATTTAATTTTAAGATGGATATTAGATCGAATGTATATAAATTAGTTTTGATTCTCTTTAATGTTAGATATGTTGCTAAGATATGTGTTGCGTTGTTAACAAGATTAATAGATTAACATTGTAATAGATAGGTACAATACAATAGACTAGTATCATACATTTATTTAAATAAAATTTTTTTAAAATAAAGTTGCTTAGTTGATCTTTCATAAGAAATTAGAAAACTTCTTCTTAATTCGATAAAACAATTCGATTCACAAAAGAGTGCGTAAAAGCTAATCGGTTATTATATCTCAGTTAATGAAAATATTGTTTTGAAATATACACTAGTTTAATACACTATTTAATACACTATTACGATCTTATTCGATAAATTTGTTATACTATCTGTACAATCTGTATAAAATTATTATTTAATAATTATTTAATAATTGATACTCACTCTGCCTACCCAGCACTTTCGGTAATACTTTTCCACATTCCTCTAAGTGATCTCTGAAAACTTTTCCGGTTATGATTTTGTCGGCATGAACTATTGCCTGGAATCCGAAATAATCATATTTAAAAATTTTTAAAAATATACATTTAAAAATTACATTTTAAAAGAGTAATATTTTTTAAATGAAATTTAAAATAAAAGTGATCAAAAATGTGTATATTTAAGCTACTCTATACAAACAAACTCTTAATATTATCGAAATTTTATTCATCAACAAATATGCACCCCATCGAGGTACACGGTGACTTATTTTAATCTTCCTACGCGATTATGTTTGAAAGTACGGATTATTCAAAAACACATTTCGCATTAAGCTTATTTTGTTTCGGAAGGGACATACTGTGATTAGCACGGTTTTATATCAAATAAAAGAGCTTTCAGGATTTTTAAAGATCACATTATTTTAAGAATACGGTTTAAATAAAAGAACTCATTTCCCACTACACCAAATAATTTGAAAATTAGAATTACGTAAATACCGATGGATTTTTTGTAAAACTTTTGACATAATAGAATGATCATTTAATGATCAAAAAAACTATTAACACTATTTTTTAAATATATAATATGAAATTCTTTAATTTATTTTTTAAATAAAATATAATGATATGGTTTTTTAAAATAAATTTAGTTTAAAAAAATCCAACTTATGATATGTAAAATTATTCATGTCAAATTTCAAAAATAGAACACATACCGAAGCTTTTTTAACGTGAAGATTCGAAAACAGACACGTCTCTAACTTCAATATAAAGATTTTTCTTGATCATTAAAGAGAGAGATCATTCTATTATGTCGATAGTTTTACGAGCAATCCAGAGATGCTTGTAATTCTAATTTGCAAATGTTGTACGCGTTGTACGCGTAGGTGTGTGCGTGTGTGTGTGTGTGTGTGTGTGTGTGTGTGTGTGTGTGTGTGTGTGTGTGTGTGTGTTAAGCGAGACATGATTGTATATAATTGTTAGCTGGTAAATATACAATTAAATATAAATTAAGTTAGTAATACGATCTTTAATTTTTAGGAGAAATTAATTTTAATTCAGGAACAGCATTACAACTGTAATATATAAAACGCTTATGTGATATTCCACATACAGAGTGATATTAAATCTACAATATATACATCATATAGAATTTTATATATACATCACTACAATTTTTTAAATTTGTCATAAAACATGTAAATCATGTTAATTGCGAAGCATTAATAAAAGCATTAATAAAAGTTGTTTCTTTCTATATGTCTTCGCTGCTTTCTACTTACCAATATAAAAGCGATGAGCATGACAATCTTCATTTTGTTTCTCTTTTAGTACTGCAAGGCGTAATAATCTGCACTGTACTGTGAGCCATTGATTCTGTCAGCGATATTTATATAGAACAAATTGCACAGTTTATTGAGTGGAAAAATTCTTTACCCTCCTTTTTCCCGCATTTGCTTACATTGCCGTAATTAATAATAATTCTTCCTGACAATACAGTTAAATTTTGGTATGTTAATGTGTTTAACATTCATATTCTTAATATTGCGTGACTCTCCCACCGCTTTGCATTTGCCGATCATCATGCACGCTTAAAGTGAGAATATCGTGATGATATTTATTCTGCGCATGAGTGTTCGCAAAATTATATGCTTTTATATATTTCGTGGAAGCATCAAAGAAGTTATATAGACACACGTATATATGAATGAAGATCTTTGAATTAGATAAGAAACGCAAAAAGCATTTATTTTTATATGTGAAACTATGAAGAAATGTAATATATTTCGTACAAGAAAAATATATTTAACTGGAAAACTCAATTGTATTATAAATTTTGATATATTATATGTAAAATAATAATTCAAATAAAAAAGATAATGTTAAAATAGTGCGATTTTTTGCTTGCAAGGAAATAAAAAACACCTTTTAAAATTTAAAGAAAATATATTAATAATGATAAAAAAATTGATTCGAGATTTTTAAAATCTGGGAAAAATTGTTGAGAACCTGAAATGACAATACTTATATCAAATTATTTTAATTTTATCAAATATTTTATAAAATATTTTTAACATGTAAAATTTTATTCAGCATAGTTTAAATTAAATCAGAAAGAGAGAAAATAGATTTCTGATTTTCTATTATTAAAAATGAAGAAAAATGCTATTTTGGCTAAAATTATAAGAAAATCCTAAATTTCTCAAGATTTTGACAATAGATTTTGACATAATACCAATTTGTTCCATAAGACAATTTTCTGTATATTAAAAAGTTTAAAAAATTCTTTCCAAGAGAACTGCGTGTTTTTTATAATTTATTGCGTAACGTCATCTTGCAAATTATTTCATTAACGTAATTTGGCACAAATATCGTTATTTTAGATCTCTTAATAATTTTTTGAGGCTTTTGAATATCTCTAATCAGTTTTTCTATCATTATTAATGCATTTTCTTTGAATTATAATAGATTTTTTTATCTTCTTTGAAGATGTGAAAAGGTTGAAAAATTGACCTTTTTAACATTATTGTTTAAAAAAAAAGAAGTAAATAAAGTAATGGAAACAGCAATAACTGTTGGTGCGGCAGGATCTCTCATTACCTTAATTTAATATACTTACAATGATTTTCTTTAGAAGCTCTTGCAGTCATGCGATTATGTGTAGTCTTTATTATCTCGTTGACTCATGATGACAATATCTATATTATATACAGAAACACGTGGTAATATATGAGTGTTAAAATATTTATAATACTTATCATTTTTCATTTAAAGTACATGTAGTATGTCTGTTAAAGAAAGAGAAAAGAAATTCTTCTTATCATTATATGTATAAAAGCATCGAGATAAGATCATATTGAGATTTTAACACCTTATGACTTATTTCAAATTTTGTATCTTTATCTTAACATGGTTTAACATAAATAAGCGAATTTAATAAGCGTAACAATGGACGTAACGACCGATGACGAAAATTTTAATAGCTGTGTATTCTATTTTAATATCCAGATTCTGAATTATAAAACGCAAGACACTATCTTGACACAAGTGCGTACAGTGTGCATACATTGCTAATAAGGCTCTTGTTTAAAGCGCGTTATAAATAAATATGATAATGAAATTTACGCAGTAGACTCTGATATCATAATGTTTGAATATTATAACTTTGGAACATCATTCCTAAAATAACTTGAGCTACAGCTAGTTGCGCAATAATTTTATGATTAATGATTTATTATGAGTATAAATATATTTTATTATTACAATATTTATACATTTTTTTAAATAAAGTGATCGTAGCAAATCAAAAAGTTTTAATTCGCAATTCTATTTTTATAAATATTTCATCGAATAACTCGATATATTTTTTTTATTTTGTTAGTTTATATCAAGAAATGCAGTATCTGGACATAAATAAAACTAATTATAGGCCATTCATGTTATTGTCGAGCGCTACTGTTTTTTAGCATTTTTATATAAATCATATTTTTGATTAAAATATAGAAACCTGGAATCATAAATCTATAAAGCACGATATGAGATTTTAATTGCAACTAGTCTGAACTTTTCCTTACACTTTGTTCTTGCACCTAATAATAAAATTTAACCAGTTTTTGAAATTTCTTACAACTACAAAATTCTCGTAGAGATGTGCGTGATATCAAGTTGCACCCGTTAAACAAATTTTAAAGAGACAATTATTTTATTGATTTGTGATCATTCTTTATGGACAAAAAGACGCTCAAACAAATGTCTACATTTAAACTTGTGGCATCTTTGTTGGCGAGGATTAATCTACTTAATAATATTATTATTATAAATTTATTAAATTTATATATGTTTGTTACTGTTTAGTGAATAGAAAACATTTGGGGAACAATTTAAACCTTTTTTAAACCTTTTCTTCTTTAGAAAATGTTAGAAAAAAGAATGGAGAATATTTTGAACATCTTCTTTAATTTTCTCTCCTCGAAAAATTAAAAAAAAGAAGGGTAAATCTTAATATTTTTCAAATGTTTTTCGGCATATAATTTAAGGTTTTAAGGAGCAGTTTTTCTTATGCTAAAAAACTGAATAATAATTGAATTTTTTAGTGTTTAAAAATTTATTCCTTAATCAAGATGATACAAATTTAAATTTTGATGTTTCTTATACATACATATACATACATGTATATACATTTATTTTTTTAATTCTTAAGAAGTTATTGTCATTATATTTCTGATTATATATACATATGTGTGTGTATATATATATATATATATATATATATATATATATATATATATATTTGGAGACGACAAAAAATCGTCTCCAAATTGGTCAGATAATCTGTTATTAAAAGGATTACCGGTTTTGTGGAACACCGTTGTTTGTATTTTTTATATTGCGATTTTTTCAATTCATTTTTTTGTTACAAAAATATCAGGATATCAATAAATTCTAAAAATAAAATGCTTTCCGAAAATTAAGTTTCTCACGAAGCAACTAATAAATAATAAAATTGTATTATTTAATATAAGTTTCAGAAATATTCTTTATTTGACTTACTTTTACATAATTTTAATCTAAATTTTAGTTACAGTGATATATCACGTTCAAAATAAAATTGTAACGAAAATGTAACAAAACGTGATCTTTCTCTTAAAGTTTGCTACAGTATCTGCTATTCAGATAAATTGCGTTCAACGAAGAATTTGTATATAGATATATTGCAGTTTCCTTCTTTTATTTTTAGTGATTGATAAGTGATATCGTACCGTTATTATGCATGTTAGGAAGTTGATGTACTGAGCGAGATAGTTTCTGGAATCTTCATATAAAGCATCAAACAGATAATGAAATTATATTCTTTGATTAGCTTTAAATCTGCTATTTAGAAATGTGTTTAATGAAGGAGACTCTATTTATATATACATATATATTTTTATTCCTTGTCGAGAAGTGATATTACGTCGTATGATACTGCGCATTGTATGGCTCTAGTGGTCTGTATGAAATTGCTTCCTGGAACTTTAAATCCTGAAATTAAAAGAAAAGAATTTTTTCAAATTTTATTTTGAAATATTATATAATTTTAATATATACAACATTAATTTATATTGTGAAAAAAGATAATAATAAACACAATTTTATTATAATTATTTTTATTTTTTTTATACATGTTAGGTAAACTTTTGTACGATTAACAAAATTATTTAGAATTATTAAAATTATTTAATTATTTTGTAACATTTCTTATATATTTGAAAAAAAATATTGCTATGGAAAATTGTATTTTTATTGTAATAAATTATATTAATTAATTTTTTATTACTTATTTTCTCCAATTTCTATTTTTAAAATATTCAAATTCTTTAATTTATTTAAATTTATAATTTTTTTCTGTGTTAATGTTTTTTTCTTTTTGAAAAAGTAATTAAATACATTTAATAAATATATTAAATTATTACGTTAAGTGTAAACATTGAGTTAAGTTGATGCTGAAGCATTAGTTTAATTAGTTTTAGCAGATTAGTTTTGACAGATATCGAGTTATCAAGCAGAGTTATCGAGAGATATGCTCATGACGAAATAGGAAATACAAGAAACTAAATTAGTATCGTTGAGATAATTGTATATACAACAAAAAAACTTTATTTTTTATTTAATTATTTATTTTTTTAAAAGAAATATAAGAAATAAATCCACATAATTTATATACCAATTATCTTTATCGATATAATATACGAGTATATGTAATAAAAATAATATGTAATTAATTACTTTTGTCGAGAGGGGGGAGGAGAGAGGGGAGAGGGGGGGGGGAGAGAGAGAGAGAAACATAATATTTATGTAATACTAATAATATGTAATCTACATAATATTTTATATATCGGTTACCTTCATCCATGCATGTGTTACAGATGTCTTGGCATTGTTCTACTTTGACCGGATCAGAGATCATATTTTCACAGTTTGTCATAATTTTATTTCTATTTAGCGCATTATTTTTGTCGATCTAAAATTGATATAAATTTAGCATTTTTGGAATAATAATTTGTTCTCGTTTTGTTTAGCATTTTTATATTAAAATATTATTCTTTTCTCAAGAAGAGAAATTCTAAAAATTATAAGTTTTTATTTTAGGCAATTTTCTGTCCATTTCCTTGACGATTATATATGATGTCAAAGTCACGATCCTCAATAAACTTCAAAAAATTTTAGTCATTGCTTGTTCTTTATTAAAGAATTATAAATAAAATAAATTAAAATAAATAAAATATATAAACAGTGCTTTTCGTGCAAAACAGAGAGACGTTATTAAGTATTTAGTACTTTTTCTGTTCACGTATTCTCATTTCGCATTTAATAAATAATAAATAATTATTGAATTATTGAAGTTAAAAGAAGAATTTAACATGTCATATGAACAACGGATTTTAACAATATTATGATTAGTAAAGAATTATAAAATGTAATCAGATAAGTTTGATTTATTATTACATATGTTACATTGCTGAGTTCCTGTTTAAACTATTCACATGCAGAATGTGTAGTACTTGATTTTTTGTTTATATTTACAAACATTTCTTTTAAAGTTCATATGTTTACATTGTTGTTTCTGCTATGTTAACTTGCAATTGCGAAATTTGACAGTATATTTATATGTATTTATATTAGTTTATGTGATAATTCAACAAAAATTACGATTATCACTTTTTATTTTCTTGTTTATTCTGAGACATTCAAATGCTCGAATTTTTATTTGTTAGTAATTTTTTAATAAACAATGAGCTAAAATCTTTGAGAATACCGTCACAGTCGTGATTTTGACAACATTTATCAACGTTAATTTTATTGGAAGAAGGAGTTACAATTGGCTGTTTAAAACAAATATTTATCATAAAATCATATATTTAAATATACGTACTGCCTCAGTTCTTTTCACCGCACAGAAAATGATGCCAACATTGAGTTCCTCTAAAATTAAAAATTTGATAATGCAATTCGAAATGTCAATAGTTTGAGACAAAATATTGAAGAGATAATCCTCTGCAAATTATTTTGCAAATGATATCTATTTGTATTTATAGTTTATTAATGTTATTTCCTTCTGAATTAATGTTATCTTCTATAAGGTTTACTTATAATGTTTATTCCAACAGTATTTTTATTATTATAAACGTTTATGCAACTATTGCATTAACATATGAGTCGGAATTTTAATTGAAATCTTTTTCTACTAGAGAAATATTTGTACCATCCATGTTTATGTAAGTAGTACGCACCATCGTTTCTCTTTTTCTCATTCATATTTCGATGTTTTTTAATGTTTTGTCATTCTTTCATAAATAGTTTTAGTAAGAAATTTTATATTGATTCTCTGCTCTTTCAAAATATTGCTTGATAATTGTGACATAGTGACATTATAAACTAAACATTAAATAAATAATTAATAAAGATATAAGATTAAAGATATAGATTATAATATTTATATATTGTCGGAACAAATAACAGATAGATTTCTGCGACAGAATAAAAGTTTAAACGTGAATGATTTCTCGTTTTCATTACTGTAGCAGGTTACGAGAACAAAAGGATATGTCTTTAAACTTAATCGTTAGATGATGCGATATATTATGGAGTATAAAAAGAACTATGATTACTTTGTGAAAAATAAAATTTAGTTTTAAGATGGATATTGGATCGAATGTATATAAATTAGTTTTGATTCTCTTTAATGTTAGATATGTTGCTAAGCTATGTGCTGCGTTGTTAACAGAATTATTATTTTATAATAAATTGTGGTATAATAGACCAGTGTTGTACATCTCTATGAATTTTGTTTTTTATAAATTTGCTAATTTGATCTTTTATAAGAAATTAGAAAATTTTTTTTTAGTTTGGTATAAACGCTAATTAGTTATTATATCTGAATTAATAAAAAAATCGTTATAAAGTGATATAATACGCTACAATTTTAATCTCTTATATTGCAACCTGTAGGATATTTATATTTATTATTAATAATCGATACTTACTCGGCAGACCCGGCACTTTAGGCAATTCTTTTTCACATTCCGCTAAGTAATCTCTGAAAACTTTTCCGGTTGTGGCTTCGTCGGCATGAATTAACGCCTGGGGGGAATCCGAAATATAATCTATATTGTATTTAAAAACTTTAAGGATTTACATTTAAAAATGACATTTTACAAGAATAATATCTTTTGTTTATAATATTTAAAATTAAGACTATACCGAAGAAATAATCGCGTAAGATGATTTTGATTATTTTCGTGACATGATATGAGAATATTTTTTACACGTATTTTAAATCTTGATAACGATGATGAAAAAAATTAGTTCTTTTCGAATAATTTGTAGAAGTTTAGAATATAATGAGAAGTAAATAATAAAATTGAAATGATTAAACTTCATATTATTTATTCAATTTATACAAGATATTAACAAAATTATTTAGCGTTTACATGGATTTTATAAACTAATATAAATAAAATTGAAGCTGCAGAAGAGACACAAATAAATGGAAATTTTAAAATTAATTATATATATAAAGAAATATTATATAATAGAATTGAATCGAGCGAATTGAATCAAGCGAACGAGCATTACGTGCCTGCGTGTATGTGAGAGAGGTGGAGACATAATTGTTTGCTGCTAAATACACAATTAAATATAAGTTAAGTTAGTAATACGACCTCTATTTTTAGGAGAAATTAATTTTAATAAAGAAACGGAAGTGTTATTTACAGAATGCATATATTCCACATACAGTGTTATATTAAAATTACAATATATACATTACATAAAGTTACATATACATTATTATAATTTTTTAAACTTTTATAAAATATGCAAATGTTAATTGCGAGAGATTAATAAAAGATTGTTTCTTCTTATATATATTCGCTGCTTTGTACTCACCAATACACAAACGATTAACATAAGAATTTTCATTTTATTTCTCTTTGAGTACTGCAAGGCGTAATGATCTGAATTATACTGTGCCATTGATATTCCGTCAGTGATATTTATATAGAACAATTCTTTACCCTCCTTTTTTTCGCATTTGCTTACATTATCTAATTCTTCTTGACAATACAGTGAAATTTTTGTTTGTCAATGTGTTTGACAATCATTATTCTTATTATTATCTCGTGCGTTATTTTCCCACTACTTTTTTCACTACTTGCCGATCGATACGCATGCGTAGAATGAGAACGTCGTCATGATAAAAAATGACATTTTTATATTTTGCGCAGTAAAAATGCGGGTAAATCTTTACATTAGCGTCATCACCTCCGATTTGCCTCAAAATTTACATAGAGCTTTCTTTTTGCCTACATTGCAATTTAGATTTATGATATTTTTAAGCCGGGGAAACAATATGTCGTCCTTGGGGAACATCATAAAGCAGTATTTTATAATAAAAAACGCGGATTAAAGGAAAGAAGAATAGTAAATAAGAAGAGTAATAAATAAGAATAGAAAGATTGTTTGATCTTAGTTAGCAAAACAAAGGTTAGTTAGGCTATATAATTAACTAATCCCAGAGCAACGAGCAACAATACAACGAACGCGTGTATGATAATGTATAGGTAGAATTTTAATGTTTGTTCACTTTTATTTCTTTTCTGTCTCATACAACATAAGAAAAGAGAAAAGGATCATATATTTTCCTCGCGAGCAAAAACTTAGACAGATATGATATAGAAAATGATAAGTTATATGATGATACTTTTCGCAAAATTATATGTTTTTATATATTTTGTGGAAGCATTAAAGAAGTTATATGCGTATTATTTCTTTTTGTCATTTGTGTACGAAAGCATCGAGATAAGGTCTTATTGAGATTTCATCACCTTACGATTTATTTGAAATTACGTACCTTTATCATGTTATAACACAGATAAGTGAATTTTAACAATGAGCACGTGTCACAATAAGCGATAATGCAAGTTTTAATAGCTGTGTTCTCTATGATAATACCCGGATTCTGAATTATAAAACGTAAGACACCATTTTGACATGCGTACATTACTAAAAAAACTTTGATTCAAAGCATATGTAAAGCACACTCAAAAATAAAAAAAAATCAACCAATTTTAGAAAATTCTTACAACAACTACAAAATTCTCATAGAGGTGTGCGTGATACCACAAACTGCACGTGTTAAAAAAATTTTTAAGAGACAATTATTTTATTGATTTGTGATCATTCTTTATGGACAAAAAGATCCTTAAACAAATGTCGACATTCAAACTTGTGCCATCTTTGTTGAAGAGGATAAATCTACTTAGTAATATATGTATGTATTATTATTATAAATTTATTTAATTTAAATATATTTGTTACTATTTAGCGATAAATCGAAAACATTTGGAATAATTTAAACCTTTTTTAATTTTCTTCTTTAAAAATTTCTTCTTTGGGAAAATTTAGAATAAAGGTATAGCATAAAATATTTGTCTATAAATTATTATCATACACGATTTCAACAATATTTGCAGAAAATCGATTTACATTCGAGGAATGTTTCAGTCCCTAAACGTGCGAGAAAGCAGTCATAAAAAAAAGTATTTTGTTTCTCTTTAAGCGTTCTTTAACATATCTAAAACGTATTACAATCGAAGGTCGATACTTTCATATATTTCTTTGTCAGTTTGTTTTGTGACATGTCACAGCTTTTGTTTTGGGCGGATTTGACAGATAATAAACATACAAAAGAAATGGTACGTCCGCGATACTATGGCAATTTAATTCGCGATGTCATCTGCAGGCACACTGCAACTGTCGCGAGAGAGAAGACGCGATCTCGAAATAATTTTCGACGTACGTTTTGATCTCCGTGGAACGAGCTATCGTTTATTATTTCGTTACCTCGATATAAAGTGTCAAAATTAAGCCAAGAGCAGAATATGAGAGAATCAAATAATTTTATTATTAACAACAAAAAGTTTAGACATTATTATACACATATTATGTCTATAATAATTAATATATTAAAGTTATTGTGATAAATAATAAAGTAACAAGGGGGAAGAAGAGGGTGCGGGGGGGACATATATAGTGTCTCTTATATATTTTAACGTGTTCAATAAAGAGCGTACTAGGAAGCATGAAATCAAATTCATCGAAAGTAAATCGAGTTTGCCCGTATATTTCACTGCCGAAAGGTTTAACGAACCATAAAAGTCACTCAAAGAGGGTAGAAAGAAAGAGCACTTACGGATTATATTGCCTAATTCAGTACAATATCTCTTTTGAAATTTGAATTTAATTTAAACTCATCAGTATCAAAAACTTATCCCGCAATATTTCTTAACAAAATAAATATTAAATTTAATTAATGTTTAATAACTAATATTTATATGGTATAATCAACATTCTCTTTCTCAAGAAATTTTATAAAAAGAAACCGTCAAATATTTATTTAAAAAGAACCATTGAATACATAATTTTATTTAATCAGTTTAATTATAAAAAATATTTATAGAAATTGATATCTCTAAAGATATTTATTATAAGTATGCCAATTTTATTTAAAAAATAAGATACGTAAAAATAGACATTTAATTAATATGTTTAATTAAAATTAAAAATACAGATAAGCACAAATAATTTTTGATTGCAAAATGCAATGCAACGCAATGAAAGATAAATATAAATTTTATATATATACACATTATATATATATACATATACATATATAAAATTCTCAATGTGGAGAAATCTGAAAAATGCTGACGAATAAATCCAATTTATTTCTTCTATTTGCTCGCTATTCGAAAGGGGATCGCTTTAAAGGGCGTCGATTTTTCGCCCCCCTTTCATGCGCGAAAGTAGCTTTTTCGCCATGGTCACAGGTGCACTGGTCAGACTACAGACGTTTTCGTAAATTACCGTATTATAAATTACGATCGAATGCACGCAGATTGAATTTTCAGTTCAATGATGAAGTCATTTACTACGGTCGAAATGGACATGCTACGATGTGAATTACAGGGAAATATATTTTCGATAAATAGTTACAATCAAAATATATATAAAACAGAAAATTTATTGCATATTAATTACGCAACAAAGAATAAAGCAGACTCTTTAATATGAAATGCAGAATATTACATAAAATGCGAAATTTTATATGACATTTAAAATTGCATGGTTAAAATAATATGTCTGATATCTGTATGAAACACTCAGTAATCTAACATTTATACCAGCAAAACAATATAATATAGTAACATTTATACAGTACCATTTTATAGTATATAACATAGTAACATTTTATAATATTAGCTTTTCCTTTTCGTATTTTGCAAATTTACGAAAACGCTGATAGATGGATTCATCAGTGAATTGGACATTCGCACACAATGAATATAACCGTCCTTTCGCGCGTAAATCTGCGACTGTCGCCTATATCTACGCTGCTGCACGTTCGAAATTAATCGTACGAATTGCGTTTGTAGCGAATTCGCAGTACTAATTACGGTTTGTCAGCGCATGTGTCACTTCCACCGATGTAAAATTGCGTTTTCGCCGACACATAAAGTTTTAATAATACTGCCAAACATCGTGCAAAATTGCAAATTTCAAAGACGAGTATATTTGCACATTGTGAATAACAAAGATTAAAAATGATAAATACTTTAAATTTTAAAGATGATAAATATTTTATTTAAAAACGAATAAAAACTCGAGAAGGGAAAACATTTATTATAAAAATAAATATTATATCATATCATTCATACTCGAATAAATTAAAATTTTATTTTGAGTTGTTGAAATGTTACTCAAACAACAAACTGACCAAGAATTTACTATGAGTAATGCCGTATTCCGATTATAGTTGATCTTGTTGAGCGAATTTAGCATTCATTTGCGTATGTCACTGCGACGTGAACGCACGGATGCGTCTGCAGCCGACCAGCCGATTGCATTTCGAGCGACTGCGCATACGAAAGGGGGACGACGGAAATTCAAGCGATTGCGGTAGCGACGTGCAAACTTTGTCCCTTGGGTGAAATCGCTGTCACCGGTGCGAGATTGCAAATTTTTTGCAAAACACATACAATATCAGCGAATTACAGCGACGTTGCGCAGAATTGATTGGAGCGAACGATAGCTTTCTCCTATTTCTGCTGATAAGATCACGAGCGCGAATGTTGGATGGATTAAAAATCTCAGCAATCTTTGAGAACTCGTTGATAATGATTTTGAGATCGTGCTAAATTTATTGTTATTACACACATATACACACACAAACAATTATACACAAGCAATTATATTAAATATTACACATAGATATTATTATTAGTGTCATCACAATTTTTAAGATATGTTTTGTATTCTTCCGATTAAAAATATATTTAATTTCTGTTAGATTTTAAAAAGTACAGCAATACTTGAGAATTTATTAAAGATAATTCGGGATAATTTTAAAATATATATGAATTCTAACAATTTTAATAATATATTTTGTATTCTTCAGTTTAAAAACAAGAGTGGTCTAATACCGTATTTTTATTATGTATTTTTTGATCATGGTAAAGAATATTCTCTTTGTAATTTAAATATGTGAGTTATTATATTCATTATATTAATATGAGAATCTCTCTCATAGTTTATTGATCAAAATCATTCTATATTTATCTAAATTATTTATACTTATGCATGCATAAATTATGATAGAAGAAATTATTGTACATGTGTATGTATGTGTGTGTATGTCGAAAGAGAAAGAGATTTAACTACATTTCTGAAAATTTTTGATGCATTTGTCAGAAATTCTTTTTCTCTTAAAATGCTATAAATAGCGTTATCATACACAATATCGTATTTTGGAAGTATAAACCAGAAGATATTATATCTTTGCGGATGTTTAATAAATTGCCATATATGTTTTGTGAATTTCATTTCTCCGCAATTTTTCCTTATCGATACTTCCTCAATATCGAAGCCATGGGGTAGATATGTCAGATCAGAATTTTAGCTGTAAATCAGAATGAGTTATCAGATTAAGTGGCGGAGTCAGCAGTGTGCAAGAACGAGCATTGACATTGGGAGTGTACGAGAGCAAGAGAAAAAGAGAGAATAACAGAGAGAGAGAGAAGAGAGAGAGAGAGAGAGAGAGAGAGAGAGAGAGAGAGAGAGAGAGAGAAGGGATGAAAACTAGAAGTGGAAAAAGGGTCGGAAAAGCAGAAAGCAGATTCAAAAGCAGAATATGTGAACTGGAAGAAACTTGCTCTCACAACTTTTTATCGTACTTTTCGTTCTTGTATTCGTAAAAGAGTATTTTTGGACATAAAAATTATTCATTATTAAATGATACAAATTGGTCTGGCTAACATATAATGCTAACATTTTACTTTCAAAATATTTTATTTGAAGAGATTCGCTAAATTCTGTAATTAATTTTTAAATCTTTTCAATTATTTTAATTTATAGAGTATATTATATATGTTTCTTTATTCTGTTTTTTTTTTAAATATTCTAGGTAAACATGTGCTTCGATTTATTTAAGTTTATAATAAATAACTAGAGAAATAATTTTGCTTTTAAATAAAACTGTGAAAATGAAGATTGTAATATTAGATAATACCGTGATTTTGCTCTGATGGAAGGATAAAGGTGTGCTAATTGCATCAGGAAAAAAATTAAATCGCGGCGTGTAACTAAAAATTTTGCCCGTCATAAAAGAACTATGAAGCTGTTATATGCTGAGGGCGAATTTTGCGGGTGCATTTTTGTTGAGCGACTTTGAAAAATGGAATTGCGCCAGTGGCCGTTGTTTCTTTCATACGCGATGTTTTTATGAAGCTGAAAATTATTTGCTCCTCTGAGTTTGAAACTCTGTTGTAAAAATGTACAAAATGTATTTACTAACTAATATAATATATACAAAATAGCACGCGAAAAAGTAGCTTGTTTATTTATTAGTGTCAATATAAAATTAAAAGTTTTTATTAATAATATCAGTGTTTTACTAGAGTGTGTATTTATATATATTAAACAAGTTTATTTAGATATATAATACTTTATATATATATATATATTATCTATCTTATTTTATTTTATTAATGATGAATAACAGATATTACACTTATTATGGTTATTTATCTTGTTATTTATATATCTTTTTTACATTAATTTTATAATATTATATATATATATATATATATATATATATATATATAAAATAAATAAGTAAAATATCTCTAGTATAATATTTATAATATTATCTATAAAAACTTTAATAACACAATTTTTGAACAGAAACATATAACAATGTTTTAAATAAAGTATAAGTAATGTTATTGTATATAAATAACTATAATATAATTATAACATATACAAAGAAACAAATAGTACAAGACTAAATACTTCAATAACAAGCATAAGTAATTTTTCTAAAACCGTATTTGAGCAAATTTCGCGTTATTCTTTTCGGAAATGGTCCAAGTGGTGTCATTGCTCTCGATTCGTCTGTTTCTTTTATTTTCGTGGTTCCTTCCCTACCATCATGATTTGCAAATTATGATCTATTTCTGTCTCTGTCTAATGTTAGATCACGAGTGGACTCTCGACCGTTGCACCATGGTGCATTATACTTGCAATGATGTCTATCAGCGGATCGCCGCGCGCGCGATTGCGCGTTCAATGATCGTTCCTCGATATTTCTCGGTTATATTGATTTGCGATAATTAATTGTGTAAAGAGTGTAAAGAGATCTACTCACGAAAAAAATAACTCGTCAAATATCTAAAAAAATATCACAAAAAAAGAATCTCATCGATGTGTCCTCCTGCATTAACGTACGTGTGTGACGTAAAAAATTCGCTACGATTAGAAATACGTGTTTTAGTGCTAATGTTTGATTAAAGAACAATTTTCGATAATAATTTCTGTTAAATAAAATAATGTATATTAATTATCTACAAAGTTTCACATTTGAAGCTTAAGTGTTTCATCAAAATAATGATAATATTTTCGAATGATATGACTCTTCAGCGCGAATTGTGTTGAATATAATTTTATTATAATATTATTCGTGGCGATTTATGCAACGTATTTGCACAATGATTCATTGAAAAATAAGTTTTACGTGTGAAATTACAAAAAAAGCACAAAATTAAAAGTGAACATTATGCTAGTTTTCTGCGACGTGATTATCGAACTAGTGAACGAGAGACGAGAGAGGTGAGTTGATTTTTTTTTTACTTCTAAATATGATTTATAAAGCATATGTTTTTCGGTAACTATCAATTAAGCTCTAAAATCGACGAATATAAAAATACCAAAAGCGTACGTTCTTCGTGCTGTTATTAAATTATGATTATTATTAAATATATAACATTTTTTATTCTTTTATTATTAATAAAATTTATTAATATTGATAGTAAGAGCAGGTAGCTTGTGTTTTATTATGGATAATCGTAGATACGCTTGCGTCGCTCTCCTACAAGTGTGAAAGTCGACTATTTCTTTTCTCTCTCTCTTTCTCTCTCTTTCTTTCACTTCCATAAGAAAAATAGGTAGAAACGATAAAATATAAAGAGAGATTAACAGTGAGGCTGTGTAATATCCAATTAAAGTCAGTAGACTATAATTTGGCAAACAGCACGGCGAAAAATGATAATCCGCGTTTGCGTCGCATCTCCCGGTGATTAACGAACCGCTAACTGGTAATCACGCTAATCGCGAGAGCAGATCGCGATTATATACGCGCACGGCTACTCGTCATAGATCATCACTCCTTGACGATCTTTTTATTTTTGCCAACGCATATATGCGAGTTTGATATTAGTCTGCGGTATTACCTTCGCATCCAGATGACTGTGACTCTTTATACATTCACTACTATTGCATTTGCAATGAATTACCATAGTAACATTAAATTCATGATTTAAAATTATACACAAAATGGTCTTTGATGATATACAGGATGTTCCTGATAATATAACCGAGAAGATAATGATTCTATATGAAAAAAATAAGTTGAAAATGTTGAATATTTTTTTGTCGTGCTTATTGTTAGACAAACTTGACTTTAAAAATTGAAAAATTAATTACGTTTTTTAGGCTTGAATAATCTGTAATAACCTTGTATTATACATATTATAGAATCATCTCAAATGTGGTTATTCAAGTATGTATAAAAGATACATTTTCTCCATTAAAAAAATAAAATTTATATATATGTATATATATTTTTTTAGATACATGTACAGAGTGTCCGGTAATAATCGCATCACCTCTCGTGTGCAAGTAGAGCGGGTTAAACTGATTGCGAATAGAAAATTCATATATCGTTTCTACGATCTTTGTAATAATTAAAGAGAAATTAATTTTAAAAAATCGGCCAATTCGTGTGAATATATGCGTGCGGCGAGAAAAGACATCCGACTGTTACACGGTTGTTAGACGCAATATAGTATAATTAAACTTGATTATTAATTCCAACACTTCGTTGCGCGCCTAATAACTGCGTAACATTGGGCTATCTCTTCTTGCCAATCCGCGCTTATACTTGCGTGAATTGGCCGATTTTTTAAAATTAATTTCTCTTTAATTATTACAAAGATTACAAAACGGTATAGTACTTTCCTACGCAGTTTAACCCGTTCTATACGTGCACACGTTACGGTCGGTGTGTTTATGGTTTTACTTAATGATCCGTTTAGTGTTAAACAGGCGCAATTCCGGATTCTATTATGATATGAAGACTGCTTCATTATTAATCAATTCAGAATATGACAACAAATGCACATATACAGTGCCTCATTTACTGCTGCATCTAACATGCTGCATTTAACAACACGTTTTTTGGCAAATTTAAATATTTTGTTTGTAAGAATTTAATTGTTAAAATTTAAGGGATTTTAACGGTTTGATTTTCAGAAATGTAAAATATATAGTAATTCCGTTTTTTTGTTACAACAGCTATCTGCATATTTCATTTAGGGTAATTGCGCATACAAAACAGAAAATATATGCCATATACGTAAAATAATATTATACGTATAAATATATATTCTTAAATTTAAAAAAAATTAAATTAGAGAGAAAGAAAATAATATTAGATATTAAGCATTATTGTACAATATTGCTAAGCGCTTATTTCTATTGGGAATATTGTTATTTCATTATATATATATACAATATTTCATTTAATCCACTTAAAATATTTTCGTTATTTTTACTGATACAGGATAATCTTTCAGAAAGAAGGCTGCAACGTTTGAAAAAACAAATATTATAGTTAATAAAATATTTAATTCAAAAGGTCACATTTAGATTTCAATATCTCATATTTTTTCAAGTGGAATTATGTACTTTTATTAATACCATATACTACACATTGAGAGGAATTCAGCAAGATATAATAACATACCTTTTAAATGACGAAATTTTTTAATTAATTTATTAATGTAATTTTTTTAAATACGAAATTTTTTTAATTAAATTAGTTTCAAAAAAGGAAAATGTTAATAAATTTACGAAATCAATAAAATTATTATGAGTTTTTATCAATTTATTATTTAATGAAGTGTTTAATATGATGACTACTCACATCAATGCATTTTTGCAGTCGATAAATAAATGAATCATTCGTTCTTTGCACAGTCACTTCATTAATATTGGCACATTCATTTCTGCTTCGTTCCTATATGTTTTCTGCTGTTGTTAGAAATATCATTGTAAACTACTGTTTTGTATATCTCTCTGCATAAATCCGATAAGCTTATAGAAAATTTCTTTTCGTCTCATTGTAAATGAACATCATATCTTTCTTCTTCGCTTGGATGTACTAACCTATTTTGTTGACATAATACTTATCTTTCGAACTGTCTTCATAGAACTGATCCAAATCAAAATGTTATCAAAGTAATCATTGATAATCTGTTTATACATATTGTACATTGATGATTTTGATATAAATGTATGGTATCGTTTATTCAGAAATTGTATTATTGTATCTTTTTTCATTGATGTAACTTTGAACATTTAATTAAATGTTAAATTGATAAAAAACTAATAATTTTATTGATTTCGTAAATCTATTGAAATTTTTCTTGAAACTGATTAAATCACAAACTTTCGTATTCAAAATCATTTGAAGAGCATATTGTTATATCTTGTTAAACTCCTTTCGATGTCTGCAAAAACATGAGGTTAATAAAAAAGTTTATGATTCTATTTAAAAAAAATTAATAATCTTATAATCTAAAAAGTATGACCTTAAACTAAGTATTTTATTAACTATAATTTGTGCTCCTTTAAACCGTACAAATTCTTTCTAAACGATTTTGCTGTGTCATTAAAAATAACGAAAATATTTTAGGTCATGTTAGGTGACCAATAAACTCTATACAGTGTATTGTGAGAGTCTGGGCACGAAAGAGAAAAAGAGATAGATAGTAAGTGTGCTTTTCTTTCTCTGTCTAGCATAGCATTAGAAAAAGATAGGATGGAATAGTTTTTCCCTCTCTCTCATCCCGTTTTCTTCCATCTGTAAATGAGCATTCCAGTATAATATAAAGTTCACTGGGTGACACACACACACATTTAAAATTAAAAAAACCTAATATTTATTTGTATATATGAGATATATAATATTTAATATATATGAGATATATAATATTCCAACTTTATTATTTTCTTTTAATTTTTACATTGCATTACATTTTTAATGTATAATAAGATTGTGTAAATATATTTAAATATTTCCAAGAGAGACTCGAGAGAATTCAACTTTCAGTTGTGTATGCATTGACATTTGTGTGCGTGACGTAACGCATCTGCATATGCATGCGCGCTTGCATGTGCAAATTTTTATTTGCATTCCTATCTATGAAAATCCGCAATCCCGCCACGTATTTACAAATGCACTGCCGAGTGCAGTAATACCTTCGTTGTTTCACATTTTTTTTATTTTCAACGAGTATGGAATTACATAGGTATACCATTTTATTATTGTTATTTTATGTATGAAATATTTCTTTTTACGTAAATAATTATTACAAATAATATATGTATGTATATAATATAATAATAATTACTCTAAATAATATAGAAAAGACCAGAATTAAAAACAATACGGATTTTTTAAACAATTTTTGTAACTAATAAACGTGGTAGATGCTGCAAAAGCATCTTTCGATAGCTTTATGTTTCTACTGCATAAAAATTATTTTTTTGGTGAAAAATTATAATTTATTTTTTCACATTAATAGAAAATATCAGAAGGCGATACTGTAACAATCAACCCTGAATGCGGGACAAGTTCTTACGATATCTCACACACAGATAAATTGTAATAGATATAAATTCCTTCAAATATAAATATTCTACTATTTAATATAAAATATTTTTACTCGACTATTTTCGTGGCGTCCGACGATTTAGTTTGCGGCGAGATTTTAATCAGCCCAGGGGAATGAAAACGGTACATCGAAAGGGGCAAAAAGTGTTTTCTTCGCGAGGGAGCTTTACGGTTGTCTACCACGCGCGTTCAACCATCGACAATGGTCCATGGGGTGGTTGAAATACGGCATCATTGTTGGAGCGTTATGAAGTGAAAAATGAAAGATAACGATTTTTTCTGGAGACCTATCCGTGTCCTTTTTTGCGAAACCATTTTCAGCATTTGCTTACTCTTCCTCACCTTAATATCCTCCTTTTTAGTTTAAGTCTCTTATAAAGACATACAAAAATGCCAAACGAACAATACGAATGCCGAAGTTTAAGTTGCTCTTAGTTCAATCATTTTTATCATTTATTATACACATTCCTGTTTATTAAAATTACGACACAAATAATATATACAGTTGTAAAGTGTTATTGTCAATAATTTGTTACTTTTATTAATTTTTATTCTCTTGCTTTGATTATTTTTATTATTTATTTATTTAGTTTTATTATTTTTTATCATTTCTTTTATTTTTTTATCAGGATTGATACTCTCTGATCATTTACCTCCGGCAACATTAATTGCATACGAATATCACTCTCTAGTATTAAAAACACCCCCGGGTCTTGTTTCCGACCTGCGATGAACGGGAGAATGTGAGCTATAAATTCGAGGGAGGAGACATTTTTCTCATATTAAAGTGACCTTCTCGCAAGAGTGCGAAAAATCGTCGCAATCCTCGAGACGAGCCCTTCGAGAGGGCGCGAAAGGATTATCGAATGCGAAGGAAGTGAAGCTAAAGTCGCATGAATCTTGCAAGAGAGAGAAAGCAAAAAAAAAAGGAGGCGATTTAACAGCTCGATTTATGATGATTGTATATCATGCCACGAATAATCCAAGTTGCGCTGTGCGAGATAAGTGTGTATACAGTCAGCATTTGCTGCTGCATTCCAGACTTTCTCAGGAGGATGAAAAGACAGCGGAGTCCGGATTACATGGCATAATACTCCCTGTAGTTGTATTTCTGCTAGACTGGAAATACTTTCCTACAGAGTGCTAGAGAGATAGATGTGGCATATTTTATTTACTAGGAATTATTGGAGAAGTCGTTAATGTTTCAACATTGTTAGATTATTCCTATAGCAAGAATTCGCTATTTGTTTTGGTGTATATTATTATATTTTTTATTACATTATATATATTATATCATATTATATACAATATTGATATACATATACTATTTACTATAAAAATTATAAATTATACAATCTATATATATTGAAATAAATTTAAAATATGGGAGAGAGAGAGAGAGAAAAGAAAATGTGTATAAAAAGTAAAATAAATTTATTATATGAATTACAATAACTTACGAAAGAGAAAGAGGCAGATTAAATGTCCTAAATATTTTTTAAATTATTTATAATTATTAAAGTTATTTAAAAAATATTAAATTATTTATGTCTCTATATACACACATACATATACAAATCTCTTTTTACATCTTTTTTTCTTTTTTACCTCTTTTTTTCTTTTTCTCTTTTCTATCGTTTTTTTTCTTATTACATTAAAAGCCTTTATAAAATTTTTATTAATTTTGTAAATAATTATATGTTCTTTCCGCTTTGATAACGACTTCACCGAAATTAATATCGTCAGTAGTAGTCATAATAGTTTAATGGACAACGTCGTCGTCAGCTCTATTAGTATCATTTGAATGACTCGCCTCTTTGCAGTCCTATGGCTTGACGACGACTTTCATTCGCGTCGCTCGTAACATTAATCGTCCATTCACTCCGTTCTATCTCTCCGTCTAAAAAACTAGGTTTGCTCCAAGGAGACTTTTATCGCTTAAAGTAGATAATCTGTGTTTTGTGATGAAATTTGAGACAAAGATAGTGTATCATTTCCATATCTCAGTGTCGAAAACAATTTGCAGAATCAAAGTTACGTACATGTAACAATTGATACACTCTTAAAGTTAACTTTCTCTTTTAATTATTATAATAATATTATCATATATTTGTGTAACGCAATATACATGATGTCCGAGAATAACCGGATATACATATATACATAATATAAATGAATAGACAATAATAATTTATTGTTATAATTGATATTATTTTTTAATATTGCATGTTATATTGTACATTATATATTTTAATATACTATAATTTTGACGGGCTAAAATTGTTATTTAATGATTAATTTTTCACAAAATATGAGATATATAAAATTCGAAGCATACATTCAGACACTTTCGTGTTAAAAGTAATTATTTCGTGATAAGAAAATTCCAGAAATTTGCATTTCTCCGAATCAAAGAGTGCGCGCTAATGAATTCTCTCTATTCTGTATCTAACAGTTTAGTTGTTCTCTTTTCGTTCTCTTGAAACGGTTCCACGTCGATTCGCATCTGCTGGTCTTCAACAGATTCAAAGAGCCCACTCATGGAACTAATGAGCCCGCGAAGCAATTCGCGGGCAAATCTCTTACTACACGTTTCTATTAGTTTCTAGTGGTAGAAAGGAACAAGGAGAGGCCTTATATAAAATCGCCAGAGGAGCTTATCTTGGAACAACTAATAAAGCAGTTTCCGCAACAGTACGCGAGAAATTAATCGCATCATCAGTATAATGATTAATCTATTAACCTTCCGATTACGGACTGAGAATTTTCTTAAAAAATTCGTGCGCGAAAGAGAAGCTTTTTCTTTAAACCAATTTTTTTGAGATTGTATTTCTTTTTTGGCAATAGCTTGACAAAGCATGAATAAAATTTCTCTCTAGTTTGTCTTTTTTATTATTATTCTGCGTTAAAATATTTAAAGAGAATATTTATAGTTTTGTTATTTTTGAATAAAATCAATATACTTGTGCAAGATTCCAAAAAAGCTATGGAATTTCGAAAGAATTTTTATATCCTAATTTAAGTTTCAAAATGTCTGTGCAATGATCAGAAGATTAAATAAAATAATTGCAATATAAAGAATTCTAGGCCAGTACGAGTTAGTAAACGCAGATGTATTGTGATTTATTATTTGAAGGATATTATAATCGTACTTTGAGTAGCGCAACCAGTTTTAATTCTTATTTGCAGACTCTCTTCAACTTAATGTTGATTATTGACTGAACAAAACTGCATCTCTTTCTTTGTTTTTTGATGGATGTCCATCAATGTTCAGCCGATTAATAATAGTTCTTTTATGTACAAATATATGTGTATTTGTATGTGCGTATGTGTGTAATGTTTATATAACTGTGTTGGTCCAACAACATACAGTGTTCCTCAATTATCAGTAAACAGAATGATTACTCATCCAAGTACCAAGTATCATAATAATCGTGCTACTTACTTAACTACAGTGATCCGTCATGAATCAGAGTACGCACACAGCTGGTCCAACTGCGCAGGCTTCTTTATATAATGTTTAGTATAACTTCTAGGATGGATTTTTCTAAAACCAATCTTTATTTTACTTATTTTCTTGGAAGTTCTGTGTTACAGCTATAGAAAGTTCATAATAAGTTTATATAATAAGTGCATAATTTCCATTTCTTTATTTAAATATAGTAAAAAAATGTTTGGAAATAAATTGTAAATATATTTTTTATCTTCTTTTATTCTTTTAAGAAAGTCTTAAATTAATACTAGAATTCTTCTAATAAATTATTCAAATTTTTACCGATGTTGCGCAAAAATCTCGTCTTATTTTTCGTACATCGCCTACGAAGTTATGTAACGTAAATGAAATAATAGAATATTATAATAAAATTTTTAAACATAAGATTTATGGTTACATTGTTACATTGATTTTTAAAAGCATTATACGACTTTCTAAAGCAATCACGAGGCAACTTACTTTAATCGTGACGAGAGAAATTTACGATTTACGATATATCCTCGAGCAGGACACGATCACCTTTTTCCTGTGCAACTAATAGACGCATACGATACTCATAAAGCGCTGCGGCAGGGAAAGGTATTTCCGTTATTACGATCTGTAAATTAACGTTCGTACCGTTTGCTTGTGATGTTTCCGGGGAATATTCATTTGTCAAACTTGTTATACTGAAAACTCGAAAAACTTGTTCGTTGAAATAATTGTTATTGCGTATATGTTTATATTATAATAAAATATGATATAATAAAAATAGAGATGAATATGTTATTAAAATTATTTATATTAAATTATTTTTGTATACGATGTTTATAGTGTTTGTGAAGGCTATTTCTTTAAAATTCTTTGACAAAAAAATTATTGAAGACTAATTTAGAAAAATTATTTGATATGTTGTTTAAGCAAGAATATCGATGTGCCTTTTTTTCTCTCAATAAAATTTTCAAATAATTATTGATTTAAATTGAAGATTTTTCACAAATTAAACTGTAAAATACAAATAACAATATAATATTCATTAATTGGATAATAAACTAGATATAAAATATAACAACACTAATAAATAATAAAATATGTAAGCATAACTGTTAAAATTTAAAATATTTTTATAATAGACATGAAATATCAAATAAAATATAAGATATATATGAAAAAAAAAAGAGCGAGGAGGGATAGTATTCGCTTCTCCATCCGTGTAACACTTAATTATTTTTTTGAGACGATTAGCGAACAAAGAAGGGGGTATAATAGAACCAGTGGCTATTTGTAGAAGTCGACCAACTGGCCGAGAACGACCTTCATCCTCTGCCGACGGCAGAAGTCGAGAAACGGCTCCCGGTTTCTCGCGCGAAGCCCTTCCTTGTCATCTTAGTGGTAGACTTCGTATTCCTCTTCCGTTGGATTTTTCTCATCCGATCCTGCTCTTCGCAGCATCACCATTCACGGAGAAGAGCGAGATCGCTCTCGGAAGAATCGCACGCAAACACAGTGTTCTTGTAGTCTCGTTCAATCGCAATGTTTCTTCACAAAGAGTATTTATTCAAAAAATATATTTTTTCTCAAAGTATATTGATTGGGGTTTATAATCAATATTTTTATACTCTTGTAAAATATAATTTTTCACAAAACTATGTGAAAAAATAAAAATAAAAATTATATAAAAAAAATTAAATATTATAAATTTATAAGAATTACATTTTAATCTATTAATTTTTGGAGACTAGACTTTTAGATTATGCAAATAAATTGATTTTAATAATATATAAATAATATTTCTTTACGTGTTTTTGTAAAAATATATATGTATAAGTTTAGAATATATATTTTTAAAGTTCTCTTTAAGAAAATTAGAATAAATTGTGTTCGAAAATTGTGCTACAAATATTATAGGTTTTTTTCTATCTTAAATAATATGATATAATGGCAATATTCTTAGTTTGTATATAATTTTATATTATTATTTTGCGTGCTGCTTGGCTACTGTTATTTATTTAATATGATTAAAAGTACATAAACAGGAACGTACGTGGAACTTTCTGTTTGCGAGATATTTAGGCATGCCAATAATAAGCATTCATGAATAGCTAAGAAAGCGCGACGTTTATTCAGGGGATTTTTCTTCTAATTGGATTTCCTTTTTGGTACGGGGAAATTCTCTTATCACTTGAAAAGAAGGCGCCCAGACAATTTGAAAGCACAAGTTCAGAGCTTCGACTTCTTTATTGACATCCTGGCGATGAAAAGCAGGAAAAGGATAACGTCGTGGAAACGAGAGAAAGCTAATCTTTTCTGCAAAGTTTTCAATATCAAGCTATTGTGTAAATCTTCATCGCACGCGGTGAGATATACGAGGAATGTTGGAATGTTACACACCGTTGTGCAACTGTCAAAAATTCGTTGTCGCAAACTGTCTATGTCGTTAACAGGAGTTGAATAAACTATTTTATTTTAGATAATCCCACACGTAAAAAGTGGATTTAAATCTGGTGAGCGTGGAGTCCATAAGAGAGACATGGAATTATAATAAATCTCAACTTTAAAGAGCTTTTTTTTTATATTTCTAGAACAAAACCTTTTATATAGGTTTTTTTTTATTATTCTATTCAAACCTTTTACTTACATCCTGTATTTTTCATTACATATATATTTAATTTTTATCATAAATAATTTAATAACTTTAATTGGTTATCGATTATTAATAAAATATATAAAAATAATTGAAAAAAATATTTCTTTTTAAATAATCAATAGAATTTCATTGTTTTTTTATTTATATTTAAATTGACTATATATATACATAAGCACAATTGTAAAGGACATATTCAAATTACTGCAATCATAATTTTTCAAAAGAAATAAACGATGTATTAACGAGTCAAGCGCACGAAAGAAGCAATTACCTCCAAAAATATCTTTGATGCCTGATTTTAACCTGTCTTCTCACTTCTGACTCATCCCTATGATCATGGGCGGACTTTATGGAAACGTTAATTCCATGAAATATTGATCTGACTTTCACCGAATTTCGCCAAGGATTATTCAATGTCCACAATGTAGCATTAAATGTGCAATAGTTTGAAATCATTTCAAAAAATTAAAGAATAGTTTAGGAATAAAAATATTTCTGGAGAAATATATTAGTATTTAACTAAAAAATTAATTAAAAAATGCTCTATATAAATATATTTTATATTATATTAGAATATTTTTTTTTATAAAGCGCGCGTTGTACGCGCACCATTAATTTTCTTACGTTATATATTATTTAATAAACAAAACAAAGAAATTGTCTTTGTCTATACATTAATCTACGCAATTATATAATTTAAGGCAATTATTCAAAATAAACATGTTACATCTTTTTCATGCTTTGACAGTACATTTGATATAAAAAATTTATACCTAAGGAATAAAATCACCTAAAATTATTCACTTTTGAACTTTTAAACATCTTTGAGCTGTAAAAATACGTAATCTTTGCAATTTTTGACAGTCATTCAACATATGTTGTAAACTCGAGAAGAGTGTATTACTATTTTCTTTAAAAGCAGTATATTAAAGTTGTGCATATTAAACGAATAAAATTATTCACATTGCTATTAATTCTCTTCGAACTGTCAAAATACGCGATCTTGATGATGACAGCTGCTTATGAAATAAGCACAGCGAAAAAACCAATCGGCATCACAAAAAGAGGCAATAATAAATTTCAATACTGTCAAGATAATTTTGATAGTTTCAACTTTATAAAGAATGTGGATATATATAAAGTATAAATTTTTAAAAATTATATATGTGTGTGCGTACGTGCGTGCATGTGTGTATGTATGTGAATGTGTATTTTACTAATATATTAATTTTATTATTAACATATTTCCCATAAATTTTAATTTTTTGAAAACTCTGTCGCCATTCTCTTTTTTGAGTTCATTTCAATCAACTTCATTTCGCGAATGGCTGTGATTTAAACACTTGGTGGCAATGCGTAAATGAGCGGCATAAAGTGGCATGATAAATCCGTTCGAATTATACGGCGCGACGTTATCGGTCGTTAACGATTACACGCTAATGCCCGCTGCCACGTCATTATGCAAAGCCAGGGATTGATGCAGCAGC
Organism: Lasius platythorax; assembly: GCA_963971435.1. Classification (NCBI taxonomy): domain Eukaryota; kingdom Metazoa; phylum Arthropoda; class Insecta; order Hymenoptera; family Formicidae; genus Lasius; species Lasius platythorax. Next base: position 154,860 of record CAXASD010000001.1, on the reverse strand, counting down.
ATGTGCACGGACTTCCGTTGCTGAAAATGCAGCGAGCTGCAACTCATTCGATCGGAAATTTGTGGCTATAATAATCCCGCGAAGTGCACGTTGCATTTCGACGGCGACTATAAACGGTAGCGCAGTTTCCTACACTCATTTATGGTGTATGTGTGCAAATGAAACAGAGTATATTAGGCGTTATAAATTCCCCAATATTGGCTCAGCACATGTATTTTCAGAGGCATCGGAAATAGCTACATAATTAGCTATATTTACATTTATAGGTATCCATAAAAGAGTCTAGAGCAAAAAATACTTACATATTATATAAATATTTATTTATATCATCAAACATTTATGTGTGAGTATGTGTGTGTGTATAGACAATAATTGCACAACTAGCTTTGCGACATATATTATATCTTGAGCATAATTTTAAATAATAAATAAAGATTGTCTCACTTAGAGAGAAAATATGAAATAAATATTTTTTTACGCATTGTAATTACATGCTAACATGATGATTAAGACTGGTTGTAATAAGGAAAATAATTAGATTAGAAAATGATTAGCTAGCATCTCTGACGCATGTCATATCTCATAATGCATTTGAATCAGTTTCATGCTGTTATAGATTTGCTAATATTTTATACGAGGTTTTATGAAAAGTTATATAAAAGATTTGGCCTGATATTTTATAAGTGGTTTGATGACGTTTGCAAATTAATAGAATTCAGATTAATAAAATTCATGACATTTACATAGATTAATAAAGTTTAAAAAAATGAAACTAAACTATATAGATTAAAATTTTACTCGTGTAATAAAAACTTTTTTATTAATTTAAATATATTGGAATCATAATGCTAACTGTTGTATTCATTTCTTAATATATAGATGTCTTTTATTAAGTATAATTTAGCTTAAACTTTTTTTTTTCAAATTTTCTTAATTATCTTTTCTTTCCAGACTTCATCGATTGTCGAAAAGTCGACAGTCAGTCAAATCTTTCAAATCTTTAAAAACTTAAAGTAGAGCGATTCTTGACGGATCCATTTGTCCGCTTTTTTCGGTAGATTTCTCCAATTTATGTACATAAATTAGTCTTATCTTTAAATAGACGTGCATAGAGTTCATATTTTGAATTTTCTTCTATTCAGAATTTATTTGTTTTTAATTTACATTTTTTTTTCTTTTTTTTTGTCTTAGAGTTGGTCAATTCTTAATGAATGTCTATTTGCTTATCTGTCCAATAAATGCTTATTTGAGAATAAATCAAACATATATTTAACTTTATAAGCAAACGCACGCATATTTTCATTCTTTTTTTAGAATTGTATCTTCTTCCAGATTTATCTTTCATCCTTTTCTTAGAATTTCTCGGCTCATCATTCATTCGACCGGAAGAATATATAGATATCACCTTTGTTTTCATCTTTTCCTTTTTCTGAATACGTCAATTCTTGACGAGCGTTCTTTTCTTCATTTTTTTCAATAAATGTTCGCTTTGTCGAATGTATAAAATTAACTTTAAGTAGATAGGCGTGCACATTTGGTGCCTACGTGTCTAGGTGACTTTTGTCACCTGTTTGTGAGTGCACGTTCGCTCAGCCAGTCTCCTACATCGTCAGGATGCAGGAGTCTCGTCCTGTCTGTGTAAGTCGCACTTTCTGTATTCTCTACACTCATGAGATATTCGCCGGACTATAGGCGGACAGCGCATAAGCCGGCTGCACCGCTAAAGTCTCGGCTACAGGCGCGACTATAGTGTTTAACAACCGGCTTGCGAAGTTAGTTGATTCGCGTCCGCCAACCAGACGAGACTCAACTCGAATCTCTTTGTCTCGCGTTCGCCTTCGTCACCAAATGCGTTCTTCTCGCTAATGAAGCTCGATTTGTTGGCCATAAAAACCTATTTAAACGGAAAGCGCGAAATATAAAAAGACACGTTCGTGTGTGGTGAAAACTTAAGCTCTCATCCGGCATTTCTTTTTTTTTTTTTTTTTTTTTGGAGTATATCAGTAGTAAAATATGAAGTGTCACTAATATTTCACTTTATTTTTGTACAAAAGGGGTGAGATTCTTAGGCAGACGTATTTGGAACCGAGATGGATCTTTGTTTCATATTTTAGCGCTAAGTATAGTCATCCAATAAATTGTGAGCATTAGCCAGCCGCGTTTAAAGAAGGCGCTATCTGAGTTTAACTTTGATTGTCACAATGATCCAATTATACCTGTAATTTTTTTGGAAATGAAATTGTATTCGGATATGGGAAATTGCATTCTCATTTTTCGCTTGATTTACATCACACATGTATGAATTAAAAATAGTAAAGTTTAACGAGAATTAAAATAAATGAAATAAATTCCCTTAAAATACAGACGGAAAAACCACACGTATAACGTGGTAGTTAAAGTGTGTTAGTAAAAGTGAAATTGTTGGGCAGAAGGCAAGTATCGCGGACGGTCACGCTTAGCCGTTAAATACGCGGCAATATGCGCCTTTGTCTGCCTCTCGCGCGCTTCTATAAATAATTCCGCCGATCGTTGAAACGGTGCGGAGGCGCCGCGTTTCGTCGCGGAGAGAATACTTCGCGGGGTTTGAATTGATGTCTCATCCGCTACGGAATCCTCGATCCAAGTCAAGATCATCCGACTAAAGATTCATAGAGTTCTTTGTGAACATGATCAATTAAAATTGACAGCTGACGACATCGCGCACGTGCTAATCTCAATTTCGCGCATAGTGATATGTTCTAAAGTGTCTGGGTTTCTCATTTTCAAAAGGGATCGTGATGATTCGAATACTCGAGAATACTCGGAAGAAAATTGTGATTTAATCATCTCTGTATTTAAAAATTTTTTTCAAATTTAAAAATAGTAGAGCCAACTTTACAAAGGCGGAAAAAAATGAATCGGTTAATCTCGCGTTGCAAATTGACAGCAATCGACGAGCATATATGTCTAGCGATTGAATGAATGCTCAATGACATTTCGTCGCGGGTGGATACATCTTCGATCAATCTCGTTTTCATTGATTGCAGGCGATTGTGTGTAAATCGCGCGATTTAAACATATATATTTTTGATAAATCTCTAAATAAAATTGTTTTTTTTAATGAGTGTTTGAGCAAGTTAATTCATTTTTTATTTTTAATGTGCAAAAGAATAAGAAATAAAATAAAATAAAAATTTAAATAAATAAAAATAAATATTAAAATAACAATATAATATAACGTAAAGATTAAAATTAATTTAAATAGAAAAAATATAAATTTAAAAATCAATAATTTATTTATTTACCAGTTTTATCTATTAATAGAAGTTAAAGTATAAAATAAATTAAGGGAGATATAAGAAGCATTAAATTCAAATTAACGCGAAGTAGGAATTTAAATATAGATTAAAATAGAAAGAGGAAGAATTTTTTTGTAAATTTACTTATTGTTTTCGGAATTTTAAAGCGGCCATTTTTCACGATTGAATAGAATCGTACCTTTTTTTACTTTTCAAAGTATTGATCTCAATCCAAACACTTCGAAAGTTACACCTTGGATGACCCAGAGTCTTGTGCGATCGAGCATGAAATCAATTGGCGAAGTCGGAGAGCCGGTTAACCGATCTGAGCTCGAAGAAATATACTCGTCGTAGAACTAAATTGAATAAAACATTTTATCACAGCTTTTTCAGTATTTGTATACTTTCAGCAGTACATATCGTTCAATTTCGTTACGCGATATTTAGAGAATATATATTTAGAATATGATGAATGAATAAATAGAAATAATTTATGACACTATATGCAAGAGCTAATAGAACCTTGAAATCGAGACTGAAGACACATTCTTCTTCATAAATATATCTATGAAAATGCGATTCCAAATCGCGGTGCACCATGCACTATGTCAATTGCTACTTTAATATTTTAATATTTTAATATAATATAGTTATATTAACTAATTAATAATTTTCTGTCGCTAGTAAATAAATTCTAATAGGGAAAATTAATATAATTCGACCCAACTAGCAAATAACTTACACGGGCGAAGTTGGAAGAATATTTTAGGGAGACGTATCTCTTGGTTCGAGATTACAAATCTTGGTTCCTGCTTCAGCGACTTTTCGGACCTATATTTTTCTCGCCTATTTATTCACGGTATGGTTGAATTATAATCAGGGGAATCTTGTAATCTCGAACCAAGAGATACGTCTCCCTAAAATATTCTTCCAACTTCGCCCGTGTAAGTTATTTGCTAGTTGAGTCGAATTATATTAATTTTCCCTATTAATATAGTTATATATAAAATTAGTTTCACTAAAAGAAAAATTTCTTTTAGTGTTGCAATTTTAATTTTTAATTTTTAATATTTATAAAATTATTAAATATATCTTGTGATTTAAATATTGTTGGTTAATAATTTTTGAAACTCTATACATATAGCATATTTTTAAAGAAAACACACTTACTTTTTTCTTAAGTTAATATTTATATATTAACGGAACTTGATTAAGTTTACAGTGCGTAATGACATTATTGAGAAAAGCACACAGACTCGCAAAATAGAAAATTCGTTTTCTGAACATCTTTATATTCTTAATTGGCTCCATCGGTATCTATTGTGCCCCTGCCGTTTATCCTACATTCCTCCGTTACGGGATTAATCGGAGTCAATGACGCGCGAGTCGTCGAAGTTAACAACGAGTCACTTCATCAAGGACGCTAGACAACCGAGGATGACCTCGTCGTCATCGGTAATTTTTTATTAGAAGTAACGTGGTATTCAATTTTAATGGTAGAAAACATGCGTTGATCACTTAACAGTTACGCGGAATTTTATCGATGACGAGATGCTGTAATTTCATTGTGATGTATAATATATCGTTGAATGAAAATCCTAAAACCTTATTAAATTTTTTCTATAATATATATATATTTCGTTTTCTTCGAAAATTATTTATTTTAATATTTTGTTTAATTATTTATTGTTTTTTATTGAGAGACGACCAACTATCGATATTATTTCGTGAGTGGCGACTAATATGAGAAGACCGAATAATGTCTATCACACACAGCATTTTCATTGAATTCTGGGATTATTATTTAAGTTCAAGATTGCTTTAAAAAACGCATCGCAATTTTTCATTTAGTGAAACAGCACGATTTTCGATCTTGGAATTTTTATTAAAATTTCTTTTAATAGTTATATATTATATATATAACATATGTTATATAATACATACATATATTGAGAAAACTGTTCTTAATTTATTACAATATAATGCTTATTTTAAAATTTCATAAAATTCGTTTTGCTTTGCGGCTACAATAAAATTATTTTAATTAAAATTTTTGGCATAATATAATTTTTTTATAAACCAAAAACCCATCTTATTATACAATAATTAAACACGATTTTAAATAAAAAATTTTAACGTAATCTTTATCAAGAGAAAAACTTTACATTTTGATAAGAATTTTATGTATTTCAAATATTTGATATACATACGTACTTCAAATCTCTACTCTTCAATCCTTAATTTCAATAAACATTTAAAGATTAAAGTTTGCAATCCCCGATTAACTAAAATAATAGTGTGCTTTTATCTCTCTGATTGAATTGATTTTAATTGCAATAACATCTTTAAAGGATTAAATTTAAGATTTTAGAATAGTGTAAGAATTTTAATTTTATTTTTAATGAATAATTTCGGGCATCTGTATATATGTTTCTTTTTTTTTTTTTTTTGAGAAAACAAGGTTCGGCAAGGTAGAATAGTTTTGCTTCAGCGAGGATGAACACAGCGTGATTAAATATAATGAGCCGTGTGATGCAAACCGGAAAAGAATAAATAAGTGATAGACACTCCTCAGGATCGAGTTCTTCGTCGCAAAGAGGATGTGTTATGATGACCGTTTTCGAAGTACGATCCGGAAAAAAATAAAATTGACTAAATAATGAAAGGAGTTGCTTATCCTTGAACTTCTAGTGCATATATATTCTATACAATATAATTGTGTGTGTGCGTGTGCTAGTCAATAAACTGCTCCTCTCCTTGATAATTTTCGGAAATTTGAAAAAGAATCTCTGGTTACACTATAATGAGATTGCATATATTAGTATTAATATATTATAATATATAATGCTATATAATGTATATTAATAATCACACATAAACACACGCGCACGTACACATATATGTATACGTATATTTTTTAATGTATACTAATATAAATTTATAATTTATTCTTTCGAAGAACGATTTTATTTGCAATAAATCTTGAGAATATAAAAAACGAATTAACATTGTTAGGGCGTTGAGAACATTGAAGAAACATTAGCCGATACTCTGTCATCAATTCGATTGATAAAATATATCGATGAAATTTGATCGAGAATTTCGGGAGCACCCTATATACGAATTCTAAATTTAGGCGAAAAAATTTCTACGGCATTCAACGTCGCGGTCGTTCGCTCCTTGCGATTTCCCTTTTGCTCGATTTTCGCGAAACAAGCTTAAGTTGACATCTCACATCTGTTTTTCTGAAATCGAAAGGCTTTCATGTTACAATCGCGATCTCTAAATCACGTGTGAGAATGTGTGTAATGGGGTGAAACAGCGTAGGAAGGATGCTCATCACTAAGTATACCACGATTCTACTGCGGTCCACCAACCAGCACATTATCAGGTGAGATTCGTTCTCTCGATCTCATTCTTTGAATATTTATCATGTAGCACATATCTATTATATTGTATAGATAATACAATTGTGTATAGATAATACAATTCTTATTGTGGCTATAAAGCTAAATTGAGAAAAGACAATTTGTAGAACACCTTTTTCGCTATTTATATAATTTGATTTATTATGAAACAAAATAATATTCTTTAGAGAAAGTCTTTATTAATATTATAAAGAATATCATAAAAAAGAATATTTAATAAGTGAACATTTTGCACCTTAAAATAAAATGTACCGATATCTTTTTAGTTTTTTGTTAGATATGAATACATTTGATTTTATACATTATTGTAAATATATTGTGTTTATATATTGTGTTATTTTTTCTTATTATTAGAGATTCATATTTATTCATCATTTATTTACCTTGATTCTTCTTCAGAATTCCGTCTCGTGAAAACGACACTATAGTGGGCCAATAATTATGTTTCAATTAATAAGAACGTTTAATAATACTAAGCCTGTAATTGGAAGGTAGATTTAAGTTCTATCATTAATTCCCGGCATAATCGAGTTCCCAGGAGTGGGTTTTTTCGTCTTCGAGACGGGAATACTTAGTATTCGGGAATCGTTTGGTGCATATTTAAGCGAGCGAGTTAAGGAAGTCGCCGCGCATTCTGAAATATTATTAAATTTTCTGAGTGAAAATCTCGATTTTGAAGATGGAAAAACATTGTTGACTTTTGTTATCTTTTGAAAATCGCGAAATTTCCCAAATCATCATACGAATAGAAAAATTCGCATTGTTCTTCTTGTTGTGGTTTTCGCGAAGGGACATGCTGTGTTGGACTTGCAAATATTTTTATTTTATTTCTATTATATTTTCAAGATCAAAATTAAAGTAAAAATCCGTATTAAAAAGTATATATACTTTAATTTATATATATTTATATATATTTATATATATTTATATATATACTTTAATTTATATAAAGTTACATATATATATTTTTTTTTATTTATTTGTTTTATTTCCCTTTTGACAAGATATCTAAATTTTATAATAAAATTTTATTTTTTTAATTTTGTTACGCATTTAAATGTTTTCACCCAATTTCGCCTTGCATTCGATCGAATGTATTAAAATAATGTTTTTGGAGAAGGGGCGATAGAAGACTGTAAATCTGATCGCGTATGTGTACCATCGTGGGGTACTTTCTCGCAGGGATGGTATAGGCCGAACAAGACCGCTAATGAAAGCGAAAAGGAATTTATCGAGGATATAAATTGTCCCCTCTATGGCCTCTGGTCCATGGAATCGATCGCGAAGACTTTCGAGGCTCGGTATCTCGTTGTCGTCCGACGTTCCTGGGAAAAAGAAAGAAAAAAAAATGAATCGCGCCCTTTATTGGTTTTCCTCCCTTTTCGGCCTGTGGAATACTACTTCGTGCGCGGTTCTACGAAAGCGGGAACGGATGCCAATATTTCGCTTTAATTAAGCACCACGATCTGTCCAAGATCGGCCCTCTGAGCAATGACGGATGACGGTACACATTGAATACCAAATAAATGCCATAAAATTTGTAAGGAATAACATTTATAAAAAAATTTCATGTAAAATTCTGGGGAAATTAATTATAAATATAGAGAGAGGAGAATCTGAGGAAAAATGTTTAATTAATAAATAAAAAATAAATAAAAACTAAAATAAATAAATAAGAATAAGAGATAAAAAATTAAGATAAGTCCAGTGTAGATAAAACATATGAATTTTATATATATGTATATACATATATATAAAATATATATATATAAATAAAAAATATATATATCGTATATATATCGTATGTATATATACAAAATACATTTATTTAGATAATTTTATACATACATATATACATACATATAAACACATACACATACATACATATATGTGTATGTATGTATGTGTGTGTATATGTTTATCTCAAACAAAAATCGTTGATTTGATAATACATATCATGTTTCCCCCTTTCTCTCTCTCTTATCATCATACTTAAGATAAAACAGTGGTAGGATGAACGTTATTATATGTATATCCATACGAATAGATATTCGCGTTATGTTTTAGAAGCTGCATATTAGCCAGTAACACGAGTGGAATACATTCGCCGACGCCATAACGATGTCTCGTTAGGGAACCCTCATTTTGACAATCCCCGTTGCAAGCTCATAGTGATAATTAAGAGAGCTCGTCGTCGTCCCTTGTCCCTCGTTTAGGAAAAAAATTTGGCGAAAACGTAACATGCGCATACAAATCGTAAATTAATTGCCTCGATCGTCTATTATTGAACGACTCGGAATTTGTCTCTCTATCAATATAAATTGCAAATAAATATATTTTCTTGGCACAATTAATATGATTTAGAATATAATACTCATTATTGAGTTTAAATTAATTATATTTAGATATTTAAAATATTTCTGTAATATTATATAAATTGTTCAACAATGCCGTAGCAATTCTGTATATTAATAGTAATATTGCCAGATAAAATTAAGAATAAGAGATAAAGAAATTAAGAGAAAATCTCAGTATAAAACATATGAATTTTATATATATATAATTGTATGTTATTGTAAACATACAAAAAAATACATTTATTTACAAAATATTTTTCAATTATTTGATTTTACATTTATTTAGATAATTCTATACATACATATATGTGTGTGTGTGTATAATAAATAAAAGTTTAGAATTAACATAATAAAAAATTAATTATGATTACAATAAAATAATAATTATAATTTAAGATAATTTTAATTTCTTAGATAATTATATTTTTAATTTTAAATAAGATGCATTATAAAAATTATTTTAATAATATAAGACACATATTACGGATTATTTATGTAGAGCAATCGTACTTTCATTTTATTATATGAAGAATCATTTTCCCTTTAATTTTTGTAAAAAGGAATGATAATATCTAGTACTATATTTCACAAAATTTATTTCAATAAAATTTAATTTCATATAAATATATATATATATATAAATCATGTACTGTGTAAAAGTCTCTTTGACCCTTTAACAATCTCTTCCGCAGATTTAACCATGCGGCTAAGAGTCACGTCATTCAAGAGAATATCGATTTTATTATAGTCGCTGGACAATCGAACGTGAGGGTCGTTGTCCCTCTGACAATCGAAGTATTAAAATACCTCCTTAGTGGAGGTAATTAATCGTAAAGGATATTACGATCGAGTTAGCAGAAATTATAATAAATGTTTTTTCGAGGACGAGGTATTATTAGTTCTTCATTGTCAACGTTACTTGCGTCATAATATCAATATTGTACGATATTATTTTATCGACTGTTATGAAATTATCACTTTAAGATATTAAAAAGAAATTTTTTTCCCTCTTTTGTATCCTTCTATTTTTATCTTCTAATAAATAAAATAAAACTTTTTCTGTTTTTTATGAAATTTTATTATTCTATTATTCTCTATTATTATATTTTATTATTTTCTATTATTATATTTTATTATTTTATTATTCGGTTATTATAAAGATATTACAATCAATTACATCAATAATCAATCGTAAATTAAATTTTACTGAAATAGAATTGTCTAAATATGATATTAAATTTTATCTAAATAAATTTTTTACTCTTATATATGTATTTTTGTTTTATAATTTTTTTATTTATTCCCTAAATAAATATACAGAGAAAATATTGCATATAGAAATGGTACTAGATCTTTTTTTCTTTAGGGAACACTTACTCAAAGCTTTTACGAAAAAGTATTTATGCATAAAGGTAATTTCCTCAGCTTTCACCCCGCTAAAGTTACCTGTGAATTACAAACGAAAAGTTTCGGCGAAGAGGGGTGGATCTGGTTTTACAAATTTAAAGCTAACAGTCTCCGTATAAATTGGTCCTTAATGTCGCCGAGGTTTCTATGGGCTCTCACCGATTCTGGGAGAACTTTTATATTACGGCTTAAATTGCTCGAGGCTACCCTTAGCACACATCGATGGTTACTTTTTAATTAAAAGTTTCACTTTTAGAGCGCCCTTGTGTCCGACGCAGTCTCACGAGTCCGACTTGTACGAAATGCATTTCAACACTTGAATCTCACTTTGTTGTAGAATGAAGTTATTCATGATTAATTATCGTTTAATAGAAATTCTTTATAAATGTAATTAAAGCCAATACCCCCTACTTCCATAATCAAAATTTTTTGCGCATGAAATAATTTAGTAATACCTATATGTGTATAGAATCTCTTTATATAAAATAATCGAAAATTTTTATTCCTACAGTTTTTTAGGAAGATAATATTTGAGTTATCATTGTGTTTTCAAGCTGTTTTTAACACATTTTATCTTAAATATGTGTTAGTAATTATGCTCTATAAAATTAATTAATTAAAAGAAGTAATATGTAAAAAATGCAGTAAAAATGTGAAGTAATATGAAAAAGTATAGAATGCTATTATTTCTTCTAATTATTTAATTTATTATCAAGTTTTATACATATACGGTGTCCGATAATAATCGCACAACCTTTCGTATGCAGATAGAGCGGTTGAAACAAGTAGGAAAATCCTGCTATCGTTCTGCGATCTTCGTAATAATTAATGCTATATATATTAAACGATTTATATTTTAAGATATAAAAAACTTCTATGATAAATTATAAAAAATTATATAATATGATACGTACACATATCATTTTTAATTAATAACAGATAATCCAAAAATTAAATATGCGCCGAATCGAAGTGTATGCAGCATGGGGTTTCTAGATGATAAGACAAAGCCGAGAGAGAGGATGATAACAGGCAAAATAAAAGGATCGCCCGCGACAAAGCGTGCATAATTAATATCGCCGAATTAATTTGTTAAACGTTTTGTGCGCGTTCTCTCCGCCGAGATCCGCGTTTTCCAGCCGCGCTTCGCTCCGCGCGAGCCGCTTTTCTCCGGGATAGATACGTCCCCGGGGTGCCTAGCGGTAGCGGAGAGCTCGCTATTAAGCCCGTGGGATAAGACCTGACACTTCACTTCACGCGTACGCTCGCTCTAATTAAATTATTCCGAAACGCGGAACCCGCTGTGTGCGAACGACCCCGGTTATAAGCTTTCTACGCGTACACACACACACACACACACACACACACACACACACTGATGCATAAAGCATATACGCTTGTGCGTCGCAATGTGGCGGTTACGAAAGAGCACTTGCAAGAGAGGAAAATCACGTCTTTGTATCTCCAGATGATTATCGAAATGTCTATCATTTATCGCGCGTGATAATGTAAGGAATATCTCATTATTAATAATAAGATGCAAGACGTTGCTGTAAAATGTAAATCTATACGGCATAGCTGCACATGACATCACAGAAGCTATTTATGCACTTTCAAAAGATAGAATTATATGTTGATAAAAAAGTCAATTGCTATAAGTCGAAAGTATAATATAATGAGATTGTGATGTTTCTGAGATGCTAGAACAATTTTATGCCGAATTTTTTTTATTGTATTATATTTTTTATATACGTCCCTTACGCAAAATATTTATATTAATACTATAATAATAATGATTGATAAGAAATGAAAGTATATATTTTTTATTCAGATCATAAGTGATATTCGTGAGCTAAAGCTTAAAGGACTTAAATAAATATTTAATTTTTTTTGTCAAAGGATTTATTTTTAATCCTACATAATGCAAAATTATTATTAATTTCTCTCTACATTTTAAGAAAACAACTCTACATTGAGAAGAAGCCACAGAAAAAGAATAACGTGAAGAAAAGGCGATAAATACAATTATTTCTCTTTTTCTTTCTCTCTCTTTTAATGTGTGGAGAGTTCTTTCAGGAGCCAATTCTTTACCGATTTTTCAACCTCTTGAATTATTTTTCAGACTTAGTGAGAATTATTTCGCGAAAAAGCAACGACATCACCACGCGCGATAATATAGATAAACATAGATACTAATTTATTGCGTCTCGGAGCTCGCTTCGCCATGAATCGAGACGAATCGAGCGGTACAATCGCCCTCCATTCTCACATAGCGGTAATGGGCACCCCGTGATAAATATCGGCTCGTTCGTTCGCCGAGGTGAAGTGTATATACATGTATACATAGGTGATTGGCCGTTCTAGAAGAGAAAAGAAGAGACAGGAGAGACACTTCGCCTAGCGGTAACACAGGGTATATCATATCGTATCTGCACGACGATTTGTCGTCCGCCACGCGCTTTAAAACATTTTCCTCCATTATTTTTTTTTTCTTTTTTTGCCGATGCGATCCGTCATATCTCGAGCTTCGTCTCTGTCAAAGAGCGACGGTCGTCCCCGGAGGGAAAGAGCGAAGGAAAAATCACCCGAGCTCGTGCGGAGGGAAATCGCGTCACGTACGCAGTGACGCCCCGCTCGACATTCTCCGCCTTTGGTCTTGGGGCTGATTGCTTTTTGAATCGGAAAATCTCGCGCGCCGCATTGAAAAACGCCAAATGACATGTCTCCCGATTCGGCGGGGATCAGGAAGGGAGTCGCTCTCGGGAAAAGAGGTTTCGCATATTTTCTCAGATATTATTTTCTAGCTAAAAAGGAATGAAGAAAAAATCTCGCTTTTAAATTATCAAATAATCGAGTTTTTATTTAGAAGTTTTCATTAATTCTTTTCTCTATTAATATTTTATTAAAATGAAATTAAAATATTGAATCAGCGCATCCTTTCACCAACAATTTATATACCATATATATATATTTTAATTTTTATCAATATTTCATTAATTTAATTCGTGATATGATAAAATCGTAATTATAATTAAATAAATGTCAGTAATAGGAAGAGAGTTAATTAAATATTATAAATCATAATGTACTTCAAGTATTATATTTGTGAATTTTAAAAAATGAAATAAAAATTGCTCCGTTTCTGATCACTTTCTGATCACCGATCATAGCTGAAGGATAAAATTGGCATGTCATGCGAATTGTCTATTTGTGCATACACGTGCATCTCGCGTTGTCATGCAAATTCGTCATGCGCTGACATTTTTTTTTGCGAGCGAAAGTTTGTTGCGTGGCGTATTCGTTGAAATATTACATAGAAACGTGGAGAAAACAGTTAATTATTATCCATATACGCAATTCGTCATTACGACTGCAGTTACATGCAATTATCTCGCTGAAAACTGAAAAAGTATGGCTTTTAACCACGCGGATTTATAATGTTAAAATATTTGAAATATATTATTTAATATTTGAAATATTTGAAATGTTTATGACAAAAGTTTTCATTATAAACGTATTCTTATACGTTTAATTTTAAATATGTGTCGCAGTCGAATTATTGCCTGCCTCGCTGTGATGAGATAATATTTTTCACAACTGTTATGGCGGGATAATATTTCCATAACTAAAGTCGCAAAGTGAATTGCAAAATTATCTTTTTCAATTATTTTATCAATAAAAACTTAATCTACATCTTTTTCTTTTTTTTCCCCTTGACGAATAACAATCTGTCTAACGGTTATAGCATGATTTAGACACATTGTATATAAGATCATAATGTAATATAAAATAATATTTAGCTACACGCGATATAATTAATATCGAGAATCTCTTCTTTTATTTAAAATATAAACAAATAATATTGCGTGAAGAAAACAAAAAAAATCTATATTTACTCTACAAACACACACATGTCATATCGCAATTATAAACATACTTTTTTATAAAGAAGGAAAAAGAATATCTCTCGCGTCGGTAGATATTTTCATCGCTCGTATGATGTACATGTAGGGGTGATTACTTAACAGCACACTCGTCTCCCCATAATTTTCCCTCTGCAACTCTTCCGCTCACTTCCCGCGGCACTATCATGCGCTACCGAGCAACAGAAAAGGGAGAAAGAAAAGCTCTGACGGAAAGTTTGCCTGCAGAAAAACCCGTTCGCTCGAAAATGACAGGGCGGACGGTTTTTCGTGATCTCTTTACGACCCTTTAGGCCGCGACCATCTCTTCGACCGAAATTTTTTAACATCCTTTCTGTCTTCTCAATTTTTATTCCGTATCTTTAGTAAATGGTATGAAACACATACAACTTAATTAAAAATTTTTCTAATGTAATTATGTAACTTACGTATTAGGACATCTACATATATCTAGTTGTAAAAATTAGAATTAAAAAGTGAAATATTTTAAGACTAGCAATTAAAATTTGAAATTTAGAATTACAATTTAGAATTAAAAGTTAAAATTTAAATCTTTGTATAGAGAGAAGGAAAAAGAGAGAGGGAGAGAGAGAAAGAGAAACTAGAATTAAAAATTACAGATAAAATTTAGATGATTAAATATAACTTCTATTTTATTACAAACTAAATTTTTGTTAAATCAAAATTATAATTTTCTAATATACAATAACTTCAAAAAACCTTTTTTTTACAATATTCTTTTTCCACATTATCGATTAAAAAATATATTTTTACATGCTTACTCAACATTTTTCCGTATCGATTTTGTATTTTCTTTTTATAGCTTTTCATAACTTTAGAGACGTAAGTTAAAGTTTTGACAGTCTATGACGAGAGCTACACTTTGAACAACTCTGGACCCTAACAGCGAGTGGCGCGTAATCCTTTGAATTTATACTCTTATGAAGTTTGCAACTCCCCTTCGCCACCCACTGTCCACGAGAACGGTATATTTTTAGTCGGCTATACGTATATATTCCTGAGAAACTTTGAAGACGAGAAAGTTTATATACGCGAATTTTTTCCGCACCTGAGTCCTCATGCTTTTAAGGACGTTCATTGTATTCGTCGAGGAAATACTGAAAAACTGCAAGAATTTATTTTCAATCTAAATACAATCATAGGAAATATGCATAACGACGTCTGAGAAAAATATATAACGCTCACTTGCAAGAATTTTAATAATAACGTGAATATGATTGGCCTCAGATCGTTAATTTTTTGATTATAACATTTGCAACATTATCTCTCTTATTTCTAATACAATATTTTACATTATTTCATATATGCAGCTAGATTATTTGTACTAATTTATGTGTTATTTATGTTATTATTTCTATTTTTGTTTTATTTATTATTATTAGTTTTATATATTATCAAATTATTATTATTTTTTTTATTGTCAACTCTATTATTATACATCTATGTATATATATGTATAGTTTCTTATTTACTTTTTTATTTTCTTCACAATCCTCTCATATCAACTATAATCTCTCCCAAAGTTTCTCGCATATACTCGAGTTCCATTCATCTCGGCATTGATCCACGCGACCGGCGGCACTTCTTTGGGCCAAGAGAGTACATAGATATTCTTAAGTCGCGAAGAGAGCGCGCGTGGGTGGCTGGATTAGAAGGAAGGTTGTAAAGGGGATCGACATCGCAAGGAAGCAAGAAGCACCACCGGGGCGGAAGAGATTTGTGGCGAGGGCATGGATTTTACTGGCGCGAGCAAGCATCGAACTCGCTTCCCTACGAATCCTTCCGTGAGAAAAAGTTATCACGCCGGAGACCGGAAGATAAACGATCATTCGTAAAGAGCCTCGCGCCAAATTGCAAAAAGCCCACGAGCTTTGCAATCGAAAAGATCAAATCAAAGAACGAAAAAATCATTTTTTTCTGCTTGGATATATTAATTTTTTGAAGGATACACAATCAAAGGAATCTAACTGGAATTCTTGTCACTAAATTTTAAAAGCATACATTCTCACAGATTGAATAATATTTAATTTTGATTATTTTTTTATTAATTTTATTATATATATTTTATATCTTTCTTATTTTGTATATGTATATATTCTATTATTTTTATATAAATATAAAAATAAAATAATATATGTATGTATATCTCTCGGAACTTGACAAAAAATGTAAATCTTCTAAATTACCAAAGAAAATAGTAGAACTTGGCATGTTTCATAATGTGTATAAGAGTACATTGACTTCAGAGTTGCAGCAGGAGTTTTACGCTGGACAGCATCAAAATTGCGTTGAATCAGGTGGTTTCCGGAAGGTTGAACAGACCGACCAAGCGCGAAAAGCATTTACGATTTCCACTGTCCGAACACGAAAGAAACTCTTGCTCACCGCGCGCTGTTGGAAGAAAAAGCTTTTATTGCCATCCCATTCGTGAGATATATCGTGTAAATTTTGTTCTACCTACATATATTTAATGAAATAATCTAATATTTTTCATCTTTAATATAATCTCCTTTAAAAGAGATTACAAAATAATTTCAGTTTTATTAGCCTATACTTTAAAAATTATCAAATTTACATTTTTTAGATGGAAATAATATAAGTATGATAAAACTGTATGTCATTTGCCTTACATCCTAGAAAATTCGTCTTTTCTGTGGAAATTCGTCTGTTTCTGTGAAAAACTCGAATTTTTCTCAACAAACGGAATATATATATCTTGTATTGAAAAACTATTTATTATAATTTTTTAATTTTAAATAATAATTATCATTTAAATTTTTCTTGGAGTAAAGTTTACCTGGTGGTTTCGGGATATTCTGCAAGATGTGCTAACACATTGCCATTAGAGAGAGAATATATCAGTATGCACGATAATTAGTGCGTGTCGACATTGCTAACGGATAAATAATGCATTGTATTTTACAGTATAATTTTCAGGTTAATATCTATGCAACTCGGTGCGATTTCCAATATATATATATACTTCCGACATAGGATATCACTGCAAAAGCAACTTCCAAATACAGAAAATGATTATTGTGTCCCTATTATTTGTTCATTGAGTTAGTGTCGTAATTTAAATCGCTGTCTGATAAGATACTGAAATTATATCTATAGATACTGATAAATAAAATATATTTTTATGATAAAAAGAGAACGATATATGTATATTTAAAAACTCATTTTTTCAGAAAAGACTCATTTAATAAAGTAGACATTTAAAGGTTTTTACTTGACATTTGTCCGATTATGTTGCATACTATGTGCAATATTAAAAAGATATCTTTCTTCTTTGAGCTTGTAAGGACAGCTATTATACTTTAATAAAACATGTTCAACATTAGTTTCTTCGAATTAAATTTTATTTGAACAAACCAATGATTTATCTTCATTATGATAATCGCTCTACATTAATGGGACTGATAATACTAAATAATAAAAAAAATCTTATTGCATCTTTTTTTACGAATTACATTGTGCTTGCTCTGATATATTTTAGAGCAAATTAAATTTTATATTTCGATGCGGACTATTAGAAAGAGCATATTTTTTTCATGATTGAACGAATGTAAACTGCATTGTATCTCACAAAAAATTCGAGCCCTTTAAATAGAGTTATATATATTAGCGAATAAAATTTCTGATATATTATAGACATTTTCTGCTTGTCTCATTTATTGTTAGCACAAACGTTAGTTAAACGTAAATTAATCTTCAATATTTTTCTTCAATATATCCTCGATGTATCTATTTTTTTTGTTTCTTTCAGGCTTCTCGCAAATCTCCCCTTTTTTATAAATATCAATATTAATATATCGATTATACATATATATTAATATCGATATCAATATCAAATAATTAATTCCACTTTCCCGTGATATTAATATTCTCCACCAGAGACAGTAACGATAAGGAAGGGATGACAGGACCGTCCAGACGTAACAGATGCTCCCGACAATGTCGGTCCATCTTTACCAGACCGGCTCGAATAGTCGCCACGATTCCTATGCAGTGATGCCAGAATGAGTACGCTAGCATCATGCAACCGTAGTAGAGGGAATGACGCACACAAGCGAGAACCGTGTACATGTGAGTTCCGTACGCGGTTCTCGCTTGTGTGCGTCATCCCCTCCACTACGGTTGCGTGTTGCTAGCGTATTCATTCTGGCATCATTTTCTCAATGGGTAGATCGAGCATTTCTAGAATGAAGCAGCGGCGTCTGCACGCGCCTGCGCGCCCCCGACGCACCTAGCCACCCCCTCCTCCTCTACCGTCGCTCTTTCGCGATGCAAAGGCTCCCCTCGTCTCGTACTCTCGCAAGGCCGGCAGTCACTGGCGTCGTTCTCGTACCGGTTTGTGTGTCGTCACGACACTGCCGGCAGTGCGTCGCCGACGGGCGTCACGGCGCGTCCCGTCGTCGTCGTTCTTGTCGTTGCGTTCGATAGTGCGTGAAAAGAGACAAAAAAAAAAAAAATACGGTACGCTGTGCTCGATTCGGTGCACTCGGTCGAATTGATTGGTGACGTCACAATAGCACGAGTAGGTTTTGAATGATATCAGTTCTTGGTTTTGATCTAAGGAGATGCGACTAAGGAGATAATCTGCTCCGATCTCTTAACAATGTTGAAAATTAATTTATATATATCGAGTTGCGGATTTTAGTGAATTATATACATACATATACATATATATATATATATATATAATTTTAAACTATATATATATATATATATATTATTTTGAACTTTTTATTAAGTGAACTTATTATTAAGTGAACCATACAATATCGGTTGCAAAGTATATATTGTCATTTTATGCAAATCGAGATTTTAAATCTTTTTATTTGCTGTATATACATATGTGATAATCTATGTTATTAATGAAGGTTGCTATATGAGTCATCGGGAAAGTTTTTATATAGTTTAAATATGATAATATTGAAATTTTATCGAGGCTACGACAATGTTTGAAAATTTTCGCGGAAACAGAAACAGAATATATTGGCGAAAAGAGGGGGATGAGATGGGAACAGAGTGGTTATTACGTTTCAAAAAGAAGATATCTATAGAATAAGATGAGAAAGAAGAAAAATGGATTTATTGTTAGACTGTTCCTATCTATTCGTATATGATATGATATCATGATAGGATATCATGTTTAGAGGCGTCATGATTGGAGCAGAAAATTACGAAGCTCAGTCTTGACGAATATTCTGATCTTAACAATAGATCTGTTCTATTTTTAATTTACCACTAGATTATATTTCAAAATAAGATAAATTTATCTTCAGATGTTGAGAGAAAATGAAAAAGAAATAGTATAGGTCTCAATTGATTGAATTTATTTTTTTTTATTTTTGTAGGAAAGATTTTATAGATTCTTGTTTTTACGAAGGTCGTTAGCCTACAGACCGAATCATATGACGAATAAAAACTAAGTTTTATCGCGCTTTAAGGTTTATTTGTTCAATTATTTCATTTAATATAATTTCCAAATAGTTGATATTCATATTGAAAATAGGAGAAAAATAGAATATTTTAAAAAATCGTCGACTACATTTACGAAAAAAAGATCTAACGTATAAGATATACATATTTTTTGCTTATTATACTATAAAAATTTGCAATTTTTCAGTTATTTCGAATCTTGTAATGCATTACGAATATTTGAAATAAAGATTTGTCCAAAGATTCGATATAAAATTTTTTGAAACAAATATAAGTATTCTAGAGCTCTGTACTTTGATATCTTAAATCTTAAATAATCAAAATTCAGCAAGTGCTGTCGCAATAAATACTTGGAGTTACGTATGAAGAATCCGCTACTTCTAGTTGCTATCTATCTATTATATACCTAAACAGTTATCAAGTTTTATATAAAAACAACAAGTGCTGTGTCATAAAGTATTTGCGGTCGACGGCATCCGACCACTTTGAAAAATGCGATATTATTGATTGCGGTGATTTTCGCGGCGAGACACGACGGGGGGGAAATTGCTACTGTCGTTTTCGCGAACATTATGTGCAGATCGTTCTCCGCCGCCGCGATTTCATCTTAGTTTCGCTACGTTGGCTTCCTGATTGTGCATTCGCCTTTATTGCCGGTCTATTTTCTGTTCGAGGACAGAATAAACAGTGTAAAAATAGGACGCGATTTTATGGTACCGGAAATATACTATGAAGGTCGCATCGAAAAGTCCCATTTATTTTTATTTTAACAACGGCCGATAGTTTCTTTTTCTTTTATAGATATCTTGAACAATCTAAATAAATTTATAATTAATAGTAGATAGTCCACACTTCTCATTCATATACTCTTTTCAGATTAATATTATACATTGTTGCATACATTTTTATAACTACAAAAACATTTTAATCTACGGAATTTTATAATTTATTATTCTTTTTCTAAAATTTATATATAATATAATTATATATTAGAGATAATTATACTGTTTATTTTACGGAAATAATAAGTTGTAAAGCCTGTATACACATCGGTATTGTAAAAAAAAAAAATGTGTAAAAAATAGTTGTCCACAAGAAAAGACGCTTTCTATTTCCGTGACGCGAATTTAGAACGCAAATTCCTTCATCAAGATATCTGGAATGCTGATTTTTAATGCAGTCATGATATTTTTTTGTTCTGAAAAGCTCTTTGATGTGGAATGCGTTCATTTATTCGAATGAGACAGCTGTTTGTATAAACTATCTTGGAGTATGATTGATATTAGATGGAAAGTTGCTTCATCGTTTATTATAAATCTTATCGTTATAGATGCTTTATCTATAGAAGTTTTATTAAGTAAGAAAATTTTATTTTAAAAAGTTATTTCTCTAAAGAAAAGCAAACAATTTTTTTTCTTATCCAAAAGAATATTGTAAAGAAATTATTATGAGAAATTCAAAAGAATATAAGAAATTTTGAAGATTTATTATCATTATTCATTAAATAAGAAAATAATTATAATATCTATTGTGTTTATTACTATATATTGTTATGTATTGTTTGACAATAGCAAATTTCATCTTTGAATTATTTATTAAAAGTATATCTTGATAGATAAATAAAGAGAGAGAGAGAGAGAGAGAGAGAGAGAGAGAAAAAAAGTGCTGTGAGAAAAAAGAAAAAAATGTGCTATGCTTTTGTCTTTCTAAGTTTAAAATTTATTTCTCTATATAAAATTGAATTTTAATAACACAATTGAAGCAATTATTATATAAAAAATTTTTATGAATACGTAATAAATTGCCGCTGATTGATTAAAATCAAACTTGGAGGGCAGATCGAATCATTCTACATGTATTCTTGTTAATAGAACCTGGATCCTAATATTAACATTTTTACTCATATACTTGTTTCTTTAATTTTTACAAATTTTGTAATTATAAAATGCGGAGAATTTTTGTAAATATTATTTTGGATCTCAGAATTTTCTCGAATATTAGCAGTTTCCCAGATATTTAATGAAAAATTCTAATGAAGTGTTAAAAACATAAGCAATTAAATTTGCATCAGATTTAATCACCACACAGTTATGGATGACTCGGTGATGCTTTGTTAATCGTTATTTTTACGAAAGTAATATCACGTTTTTATTTTGTTACTGACCCATGCACAAAAAATTACGGTGCAAAGTATTGTGCTTTTATTGCTGATATGAACTGTACACGTCACAATCGAAGCATGATAAAAACAGCGGAGGAAAATGACATATTTTATGCCATTTACGATGGCATTATTGCTTTGACTCGATCGAGCGAGTAAATTTTAAGATTGTTTCACTCTTTTATTTTATTGAAGAGAGCTTATATATTTTCTAACTGTCTATCAATTTATATTTTTAAATAATACGGAAATATATACATATATATATATATAACATGTTACGTTTGTAACAGCTATTTTTAAAAATATGGATACAAAATATAAAAATATAAAATATGAAAAAATGGTTTGGAAATTAGCTTATTTCACTCTCTCTCTTTTTCTTGTCTGCAAAAAGTGACATACCAACAAATCTTTAAATTATGTTTGTCAGCAAGCTATGAATCAATCATACTCAGAGCTAATTCTTGGAAGATGCGCTCTTATCAGGAGTAAACTAACTTTATCACTGGGCTTACCATAAATGGCAACTGACCTAGCGCGATCAGAATGCAATAAACTGATAAATATGATGAATAATCGATCATCGCCGAGTAATAACGCAATTGTGTGCAAGTTTATGCACAGTTTCGTTATATAAAAACAACGCAAAATCTTTGTTTACATAATTTGGATTTTATTTCGATAAAAATTTTATTTGATATTTAATTTTTCTTTCAAATATTTAAAAAAACAAGATTAAACCATTTTTAAAACAATGAAACGCGATTGATTTCATATTTTTAGAAAATTATCAGATAACAAAATTATTTGGATCTTCCACAATAGATGAAAATATGCATTTAAGACGATGTAAAAACAAATTTTTCACGATTATTATGTCGCAAAAAATGCAAATATAAATTTTTGAATTGCCAGATACTTTAGATGGAATAATAAGTTACTCGGGTTGTATCATCATGTTGTGTGAGTTCAAAGATTAATAACAGCGCACGATGCATGATTAAATATTTGAAATGCCGAGGGGGACGTCGAGTCTTTTTTCATTTCATGTACACTGACGTAATATATTTACGTCCTTCCTTCTTCGAGTGTGATCTTTTCACATCTCGTGCCAGTGTTAGCGTTCAAGAACGATCAAGCGAGCAAGAAAAATGATGTCGCACTTATTTAGCGACAAGTTATCAAGCAATTTAAAAAAGGAGAAAAAGGAGGATATATGATTTATTGTTGTACTCTCACCTATATAATCAATCAAGCGTGAATAACAAATGCAGCACTATATTCCGGTCTGTTAAAAATAATATCAAGTAATGTTGTGAGACAAACATGTAATGTGAAATAGTTTGTGACATTCATGGATTCTTATTTTAGTTATACATTTTTTTCGAATATTGTGTATAGAAGTGGCAAATCATGAATTATATTTCAGAGTAAAAATTATATTTTTGTACAGGGTTATTCCATTTTAAATCAACAAAGTGGGTTGCTGCATGATTTTTAATTTTGATAATTTTTTACATACTTGTAGCATATACTTCCTAGAATACAAAGATTTTTTTTATTTAAAAAAAAAAAATTTTCCCTTACTTATAGGCAATTTTATGCATCGCCGTACTTTAAAATGTCAATTTGCCAACTTTACTAAAAATTTTAATGTGGAACTAAATTTAAAAATTTGAAAAAATTAGTACACATAGTGCTTTTGGTATGTATTAAACTAGTAAAAACTTTGAGTTCTTTTTTTAAGCCTTTTTGAGAGAATTTTCAAAATTTGTGAAAAGTGACTGTAAACACAATGTTTTTAAAGGGATAAATATTGCTCAAATAATACTTTTTAATGCATCGTATAAATTTGACGAAAACAGAACACACTCAGCTTAAAATGCTAAAAGCAGACTTTTACTTAATATACAAGTGGATGAAATATTTTTGTCTCTCTAGATCGAGTAAATTTCACACAGATAGTAAGACTCCAAATTAATTCGCCCATCGATCGTCATTACGTCTCACCGAGACTGCTGACGTTGGCGCATCATGTCGGACTCGCGAAAATGAGTCGTAACTCTCTCGATTGAGCAGCGAGCAAAACCATCAATCACTATTAGAATTCATTTTTTCCGCCGATGAAAGTGGAATTACTGAGAGAAATTACTCAATTACGATGGCACGCGTGTTGTTTTGACGACTGTTCGTTAAAAACAGTCACATCGAAAATACTAAATATTATATTTTTAATTATAAAATCATTATTAAATATGTGATTTGATATAATACTGTGATTTCTGTGAAGTGAAGATTGACAATAGTTTATTCAGTTCTGATCTTTTAAGCTCACTTTTGATGATCTATAATTTGCGACAAAAATTCAAGAAATATATAATTTTATATAATACATATCTTAATATATGTATACATTCTGATATGTATTGTATGTATTTTATATTTGAGCAAATGTGTTTTTTGCATTACACGGCACATTAAATAGTAAATAGAATTTTGTCGCAAGCAATCTCATTTTTGGAACTGCATAAATACAAAAACTATCGAGTAGTTCGCGGCGCGAATTCTTAATGTAGAAAGTTTCAAATTGTCATTATATAAATACTCGCGAGCCAAATATCAAGAGACGATGAAAACGTTAAAACGGCGAACGAGATTAGATCTTTCCGGAATCTGCGACAATATATTTCAGCGCAATAACACCTTTCATGGAGACTGAATTAAACGAGGCGGATCAAATCGTACAAATATTGCCGTATCTAATTAAGATACTTAATTAGTTACTCATGCACAAATTATTGTGCAGAGAGTATTTTCGCTTAATTATAATTTATTTGATAAATTTAGCAGAGTTTTTTTCGAGAAAATTTGATGAGAAAATTGTTTATCTGCGGATTTGTCCGCTTATTTTGTCTTAAATTTATATTTTTAATTGTAAAAAAAGGGTGATTTTTTAATGGGAAACTGTTGAAAGCTTTATGTAATATAGATTTAAAATTGAACTATACTCTTTAAATATATAACATTAAAAATAGAAAGTTGCAAAAAATTTTGTAACACATAATCTCAAAAAAATTTTTTTAAAGATGAAGTAGAAGGATAATAATGAATCAAACTACATTGAGACTTTGAAAGTGTCTTAAGCCATTTTCAAAAGAAATAGCAGTTTGCGTAGAAATAGAAATGTTACATAAATAGGAAACGGATATATTTTTCAAGATCGAGAGCGATACGCAATCGTATTCTATTTATACAGTATTTTTTGGTATTCTTGAGAACAACGCAATGAAAGTAAAAAGTAACATTCATGAGCCACTGTTATGCTGGCACCTAAAATATAGGACCGGCTCTACGACGCGAAAATTGCTCACAGACATAAAAAAGAGGAAACGGCTCGCGGAAGGAGAACGAGTGTGTTATTATCGATATCGTCCGTGGACGAAAAAAAGGAAGATTTCAGGAGCACGTTCGTGGATATTGGACGTCCGAGAAATGAAAGAGAACACGACGGAAGTCGCCGGACGGCCGGCGCAAACACGATATCTCCCATTTCCAGCTCTTTTCTCGGCATTTAACTTCGTACACCCTTTTTCCCCGTGGCCATATAGCTTGATTTTTAGCCGCCATTACCGTTTCACGAAAATGTTGACAAATGTTTGAATTGCGATAGATATTTCCTACTGTTATTAAGCGCATTAAAGGATATATATAATATACATATATGTAATACAAAAAAGTCTTCCGTCTTTGAAACAATTTTATTAGGAAAATAAAATGATTTTAGTAAGATAAATATATAAAATCTCCTTCAAGAAATTATCTAATTAAGAAAGTATTTAATTCCATAAATATATATTTCATAAATATATAATTCCATAAGATATGTATATATATATATGTAATTATACTTATATATATATAATATTTTATAATATATAAAATATTAAGTATAATTATATATTTAATTAATAATTTCTTGAGCGATATTTCATTTATGTTTCTGAAATAATTTAATTCTTATAATATAAAGTTCCTGTTTTAAAAAGACGGAATATTTTTTGACCATCAATAATAAGTTGATAGTTATATAATTATTTTGCAACCGATATTTCATGCTTCAATCATTCGTATCTCCATAGATCTATTAATAAATCTCGTAGATTGTGTCCGAGTGACCAAGCAAAATTTTTCTCCAAAGGACTATAAAAATCCCGACGCGCATCGGTGCATCAGTGAAATGTCAATTGTCGTCGTTTGAACGTCGTGAGAAATCCGATCGTGGATTCTTGCCATAATGTTGCCGCCGATCATCGGCAACATTAACACCAACGACATATTGACGTTGTACACAAATCCCGGCAATGGTAACAACAGGAATGTGGTGGCGACGCGAGCGATCAGCAGGGGTCGTTATGCGGAAATCGGCGTCAAGAGGTAAAAATCTTCTCGTAAAAAAAAAAAATCTAGGAGAAAATATTTCCTTCGCGATACATAATAGAACGGAAGGAAAGAAAAATCAGGCATCATAGATATATTGATACTTCTATAATTTTTGTTGCAATAACTGTAAAAAGATAAATCCAATCCATCCATATTTATATCCATATTTTTATAATCCTCTGCAATTTTCATACGTACTGTATCATCTCTCATTGGTCGAATCTCATTCGTTAAAACGCTGAGTAAACATTGAACTGAAAAATGTTGCATTATTTAAAAATTTTTGAAAAAAGAAAAAAAATTACTTTATTCAGAAACTGCAATATTAATTAGAACATTTAATTAGAACAAAATTCTTTTTAAACATCAAATGGTACGACTGAGATAAGATAAATAAGAGGTTGATTGAAACATGTAGCTTCCAGTTATGATGTGAACATTAAATATCGAAGATAAATCGTGTGTGGTGGATCTATTGCACGATCCGGGATCAATGCAGGAAGGAAAGGAAAACGATCTGGCGATCTCACGTACCGCGAGGAAATCGATTTTAATCAGTGATTACTATGAAATATGATAGCAAAGTGGCCGACAGTGAGAGGAAACCCTTCGGTTGATTCTTATGTAAGCCACTTAGTCCTGATCCGCTTACTCTCCCACGAATAGGCCGCGGACGAGTCTCATTTCTTTTTTTGTAGGAAGGTTGTCCTTTGTGTCCCTTAAAAAATCTTTTCCTTGAGGAAAGAATAAGGTCCCTTCCAAATTAAGTCAAACTAAAATCGAATTAAATTACTAATTTCATAATTACTTTGTTCCAAATATTAGATTATTCTATTATTTTAAATTATATTAGATTTTTATATATTTCGTAAGAGAGATCGCATGGAAATGACAAAATATTTTTGCAAATTATAATTTATTTATTAAATGGAAAACGTAGACTATATGTTCAAAAATTCTTGTCAAGCATACATTACGTATTTTATAATTTACAATAAAATAGTTTAACGAAAATTGAAAATAGTTTGATGAAAATTGACACACATTGACGAGAATTCTAATTCGTCTGTTTTATTGAAATAAAATGCAGTAATTTTTTAAATCACATAATTATGCAAGATGTTACGTTTTACGCATTTGACAATATAAAATAAATGATTGTATTTCTAATTCTAATTCATGAAATTTTAATTTTTTTTTTTTTTTTGTATTTACCATTAATAAGGATATACGATTATTTCTCAAGAAAGCTTTATACCCTCACGTTCAACAAAATTTTTCGATCCGAAATTAGTTCTACGTGCAAATCGTCTGAAATCTCCGATTTATCGTGGTCGCATTTTCCATTTAATTAAGCAGATCTCCGTGGGGACCCTCCATTTTTTCCCAAGAGATTCTTCTCTTTCTATTATAGAAGCCGCTAAATTATATACTTTTTTTATTAAATAAACAATCTTTTTTGTGATACAAAAAAAGGAAAACCACTTGCTTATTCTTACCGCCATAAGATTAAATTTGAATTCTACGAATATCTCGGAACATTAGGTCGAGAGTGGTATATTATATTTTGCATATGATTTTTTTTCCTCCAATTTCCTCGCATATGATTTCTTGGCTATTTACTTCGCTCATGAAGCCAATTGTCCGATAGAACAAACAAGAAGCTTTCCTCAGTGTTTTTGATAATCGAAAGATTTGTCAACAGATCATGTATCGGTCGAAATAATATAAATTATATAATTAATGATTATTATCTTACATAATTAAATTTTAATTTCCGAAGTGATCATATAAATTACAATTAATGATTAAATTTCTACCTTATATATCTAAGAAATTAAATTAAATTTCTATCTTATGTACCTAGAATTAAATCTTTATTCAATTTTATTTATTAATCTTTATCTTATTTCTTAATTACTCTAAAATTATAAATTGCTAATTTTCTAACAAGTTTTTAGAATTTCAACACGATTCTTTATTTCAAAGAATCGCATAGAAATGAGTGGAAAGATATTTTCGTATCCGTCGAGGACGCGCCGAAGGATAATAATATCAATGCAGGTCTTACTTTGATGAGATTCTCTCTCTGCAGAATTCCTCGTGGATCGACAGCAGAAAAACCCATTTCCACTGTGGAAATCGAGTCTGACTTCCAAATCCTTCGGAGGAGAAAGAGGATTCTTCCGTTTTCTTCCCGGTCGCGAATATATCGACTTCGAGAATCCTTTGAAAGATACATCGAATCCACTGGGAATATGTACGTCAGCCTGTGTCCTTCCGGTTTCCCTTAAGCCGAACAGTCATTCGTTCGCTTTTTGTATGCTTTGAGACGCGCGTTATTTATCATTGGAGAGGAAAGACGAAAATATTACTCGCAAGTTGATATTGTATAGGACGGAAAATCTGCAACGCTTTGGAAGTATGCCAAAACTGTGTCGAGAAACAGTTTGTGCATAGACAGAACGACGAAAGTGCTGTTTTTTCGTTCTGCTTTAAGATTGAACAACAATATTAAAATTTTTCATAGCTGTATTTAAATAATATTATCCTATAAACTCCAATAGTATCTTTGATTTATTTTTTAATCTATAATCTGTCAAATTAATAGAATTTTGTTTCGAATTATAAACCCAAGATGGACTTCAAATGGCTTATAGTGCCAGAACTCATTAAGGATTGTAAAAAATCCAATGTCAAAAAAAAAAGTGACAGACTGTCGAAATGCTTAGTGAGCGAGAAGTGTCGACCCATATTATAGCCCTAAGTAACCCAAGCTCGCTGTAGCTCGGCGAGCGGGTTTCCCAAGGTGAAATCCAAGGAGGCACTCTTCGGCTTCGGTTTCGCTCTATGCGAGAAACCGGATAGGTCATTGCACGGAAGTCACTCTAAAACACCTGACTTCTGCTCCCTGTCCTCATTCTCGCTTCTTCCTTCCTGTCTTTTCTTCCTTATTTAGACTTTCTCCTTTATTCATAAGAATAAAGTGATAGTTTATTTCGCAATTCGGTTACTACAGTTAAAAATCTTGTCAAAAATCTATAAAGCTTTTGAACTTTTATTTCATAAATTAGTATACATATAATTATACTATATATATTTTTTTTCAATTATTTTTGTATTTATATATTACTTCCTTTATTTATTAGATCCTTTACATGATAGAACTTTTAAATCTATTATACTATTGTACTTTTTCTAAGTAATGAAATTATTGTCTTTAAAAGTAAGGCAAATAATAAATGAGTATAATAATAAAGATAAAAATACAGGTCATAATGGAGATTAAAATTGAATGTTAGAATTGTGAAATGTCGGAAATTATTTAGTACGATGCATGATATTTAATGCATGTTAATTTAATTATTCAGAAACGCGTTTTTCTTAATTATAATATTACTTTTTATATTGATATAAAAAATATTCTGTATAGTATAGATATGCAGATAGATAAACTTCACGGTGAACGTTTCGTGTGTGTTTCGATTTAAAATATTTTTTCTGCAAATACTTTCTTTTATTTTTATACTTTTTTTCATTATATAGAAAATTTGTAAAGATTAAGACACCTAGGCTAAAACAGGAAAATGAAAAGCTATCAAATACATAAAAATAAAAATTGGATTTTTTGGAGAAAATTGTTTTTACGTACAAATCAAAATTAAATTTGCTGAGTAAATATATAGTTTGTGTAATCTTGCTAGAGAAAGGGAGAAAGAGAATATATTAATGTTATTATTCTTTCTCTGTTGAAAACAACGCGAAATGGAATTTAATTAATGGCGCGCGCATCGCAATAACTCGACGCATGATCGATCGACAATGAGCTCTTTCTCCTTCTGCCCCTTCTTTTCCTCTCTCCCATCCCTCTCTCTCTCCCCTCCTCTTTTCTCTTTTACTCTTTATTTATCAAACATGTCATTCATTAGATAAATTCCTTCCGGATAGACCGAGAAAAGCAGTTTATTTTTAGAAACAATATTTTTTGATAACAATTTTTTGATACCAACCGATATTGATTTTTATCAAAACAGATGCAATTTAAATCATTCTATATAATCGTATCCTTAATCTTATCTGTCTTGATAAATATATGACAGAAATGTTATTGAAAAGCGTCAAAGATTATATATGTACATATTCGATAAAAAAAAATATTATTTTCTATTTCGTGATGTAAAGCGATTCTAAATACGCTAGATGCTAGAAATATATGATGCCAAAAATATTGGAAATATTATTAACTGTCTGTGTTTTATCTGGATTCGAATTATTTTATAATTCTTTTCCTAATGAACACAGAAAGAATTTTAATTATAGAATAATTGTATAATTGAATTATAATTATTCAGAATTTCCTGTAATTGTGTGCGATGATATAGAGTCAAAAAGATAATAATTTTTTGTAAATTTTACAAAGAAATAAGTAGAAAATGTAAAATAAAATGTTTTCGTACAAGGCTTTAATTTCGAAAAAAATATTTTAAAAATTAAAAAAATTATTCCTTGTTGCATTTTGATACGATTTCGATGCCGCATTTTGTATATGTATATGTATAACATATGTATATATAAGATATGATTCTTTTAATGCATATGTAGTACTTTTTTATGCATTATATTATATATTTTTTTATATATTTTTATATATTTTTATTACTTTAATAAGAAACAACTTCATGAAAATTTATTGTACTTTTCGCATGCTTTCTATCTATTTTCGCTGCTTACGGATCGTGATGTCCTGAATCACTTCTAACGAGATATCTCTCTTGCTGAATTGATCGGATGATGCGCTTAAGTAGTGGCATTGTAATATCTGCTATCGCGCTTCGAAACTTGGAAGTTCCGTAAGAAAAGGAGAGAAAAAGAGAAAGAAAAGATAGAAAGGGAGAGATAGATATGATTTCTGAAAGCTAAGTGTAGTTACGAAAGTAATCGTCTCGAAGGAAAGAAGCTCGTGTGCTTCGCCCGAACATAATCAAGTTATCGGGCGCCACACGTGATTAATTAAGAGAGAGATTAAACCGACCGCGCGTGGGGATGTCTCATCTTTCTTCTCTCGTCGAACAATACCGGATATTGGCGGAAGCCCTCTGTTCGACGTGTTAATTAAGTTCGCGTTTATCGAAGCTGCCGATTCTGTGGAGTCTGCGGAGTCTGCTCATGTAACACGGAACACTTGATTATACCGTGAGATAATATCGTACATATTCGATTGCAACTATGCAGTTTATTTGGTGAAAGTAATGAAATGGTTTCTTTTTGGTTTTGAGAGAGAGATATATATATAATATAGCTATTTTAATTTTTGAAAATATAAGTAGAAAATTCGATTATGTTGTTGCTCTGCCACATGAGCATGCTATTTTTTACTTTTGAGCACCATATTTTACGTATATGACTCACAATCAGCCGTGAACTGAAAATACTTTTCTCATAATATTCTGAGATTCTCGTGATTTTCGTTTCGGAGTAAGAGCAGTTTATTTCAGATTGCGAGAAGCACTTGATAATTTCTCGAATTTTTGTTATATCGAGTAACACGCAAAAGACTAGTCCAGAGTTCAACATCTCTGAACAGAAAGATAGATAGTAAAGATTTTATTAATAATAAAAACAATAAATATTATTACTCTTAAAACAGTTTTCAATATTAATAAAATATTTATATATATATATTATTCGTTTTATATTGATGACAACATATAAGAAAATAACTATTTTTATACACATATAAATGTAAAACGTCTATTTCTAGTTGACATTGACGCTGATCAGATTACCTGTCTGCGCATTACTGTATATAAATAGTGAAGATATTTGTGGTACAAGCTCGCCTCGAAACTCTTATGAGCTCTCGACTTTTTGCCTTCTTTAATTTTCGCAGAACGCATCAACGCTGATAGTCATTTTCACTTAGCGATAAAAAAACTTTTCATCAGATGACAAATAGAATGAGAAGGAAGGGGAAAAAGAACACACACAAAAGAAAACGGTCGAGAGGAGAAAGAACGAGATGGTGCCAGTGGCAGGCCGTATTTTTCCGGTCGGTGATCATCATAATTGACAACTTTTCCAATCTCCTTTCGCTCGCGAAGTCTCGTGACTGAAAGCCGTTAAGAGAATATACTACTAGCCTGCTTTCTGGCACTTTTTTACCGTGGCATTCAATTATCGTCACGGTAAAAATTCCTTTGAATCACAGCAATATTCACAACTTTATAACAATATTTTTATATGGATAAAAATGTAATTATATGTTAAAATGATTTTTTGCTAATATTGCAACATTATATCATACAATGTTACCGGTATGTCTATTCGTTAAGATTTTTTGTTATTTATTAGCTCATATAATCTTGTGTATATAATCCATTTTCTCTTCTTTCTCTTTCACCGTCTCTTTCTCCATTTCTGTTCCGCTCTCTCCTTCTTTCTCTTTTTTTTTCTCTGTAGCATAATTTCTAATAGTTTCTATTATTTAAATAAGATTCTTCAATCAATTTTTAAAATTAATTTTTTCCCGTATACATATAATTATGTAATATTAATATTCTTATATACATATATATGTATATCTTGATATTTTACATTAAAATGTAATTTTTTGAAAGAACTTAATTTAAATGGAATGTTGTACTTTTTTATTTATGTATTAATAGCTAGTATGTCCAGATGAACTCGATAATTTACGATTGATATGACATAAGACATCGTTAGAAGTTATTTATGGAAGTATAAATATGGTACAAATTTTCCAATTTTTCAATTTAATTTCCTCCAAAACAAAGTTTATATGAAAAAATTGTACTCATTATTTTCGACTTATTTTGCACGAAGAATTATCCCTCTCTCAATTTTTTAGAATTTACCCTGTATAATAATTATAAAATATCAATTTAATATATATATATATATATATATATATATAATGTATACGTTTATGTATTAAAATTAATATTAATTTAATTATATTATAATTCAAAGTCAGAGGAGAGAGCATAATCTTTATTAATAAAAATAAGGCTAATAAGAGCCAACCGCAAGAAGGACGCGGATAAAGTTCTCAAAAACAAAAGAAAAATAAATAAATTTAAAACATGTTTATTCTAAAAAAAATATTTAATATCTACCTTAGATATTATATATTTTTTTAGAATAAACATGTTTTAAATTTATTTATTTTTCTTTTGTTTTTGAGAACTTTATCCGCGTCCTTCTTGCGGTGGGCTCTTATTAGCCTTATTTTTATTATTCTGACTCACTTAGAGCCTTTTGTTCTCGTATTGATAATCTTTATTATTAATCTATACATTTTATAGTTATATATATTATAATGTATTGTATATACATATATGTACATGTATATAATTCACACACACACACACACACACACACACACACACACACACACATCTGTCTGTCTTTTTTTAAAGACATTTTAACGCGTCTTTAAAAACTCGGCGATATTGTGTCTGCATTAATAATGTAGAAAGATAGATAATAAAAATGTTTTATATATGAAAAAGAATTGCAGATTATATACATATATACCAGACGCGCGAGACGAAATCGAACGATATCGGCGACGATATCGTAAATTTTCTTTTAAAATTGGCGACGTTCCAATTGTAACGAGGCGACTCGACGCAAATACATATCTGGAATCGCACTCGGGCGCAAGCCCTCGCTTTGAATACGAAACTATGTAGATTGTGATTCCTATGTTTAAATAGATAAACCTCAATTCTCTCTCTTGCATTCTTGTGCAATGCTATCGCCGACATCTCACAATTAATCCTCAAAAAATCTCGCAGTGAAATCTGTTGAATATACATATGAAAATAAAAATATTTGATCTGGAATTTTATAGAAATATTTTATATTTTTTATATTTAAGAATTATTCAGATTAAATAACTTTATTAAATACATTATTCCCAAAATTATTTAATATTTTATATTAAAACTTGAATTAAAATTCAAGAATTAATATTATGTACATAATAAAAATTCAAGATTTAATATAATGTACATAATAAAAATTCTTGAATTAAAATTCAAGTTTTAATATAATGTACATAATAAAAATTCTTGAATTAAAATTCAAGAATTAAAATTATGTACATAATTTTAATTTCCGAAAAATTTTTATGTCATAACATAAATTCAAAATTAATATTTTGTCTAGACATAATTTTAATTCTGCATTTTTAGTTATGTGATAGCTTAATCATAATTCGATGAATTATAAGTATGTTTAGACATAATAATAATTTTTTTTCTTTGAGTATCAATTTAATTTGGTAGAATTTTTATGATGGTATTAAATAACAAAACGGCGTACCATACTCCTTCATGCTTTTTCATCATATACATACAATACTACAATAGCGCGCATTTGTAGTTGTGTGCGCGTAATTACTTAAATATCGCGAATTCCGAGCAAAAAGATAGGAGAATATCGGAAATTTAATTTAAAATTTCTCTCGAACACATCACACATAGCATGGAAAAGTCATTTTAATAAATATTTAAATAAAACATAGCAAGCATCATCCAATTATTAAACTGGATTATTTAATTAGACATTATTTTTTAGACTTTAATAATGAGTTGATTGAAGGAAAATATTAATTATAATATAACATAAAAGAAACGATATTCAATTAAATCTTCTGTAAAATATATAATATAATTATAATCAAAAATTATATAACCGAAATGTTAATTTCAGAAACTGGTTTATTTTCTAAATTTTATTATTTCAAACATTATAATTTATCGAAGCAAATGCAATGTGGGATATATAGTCGTAAACTTTTCTGTTTTACTCTTCTAAAAAATATAACTTAAATTTTTAAATATTCTATTATTTTGTGCTGTTATATTGACGGCAGATAAGCCGCATAATTATTATCTCGGCTAATTATACGGGAGTGCATCGTAAAGTATCAGAGTGCATCGTGTTAAGTCTTCTTTAATTACACTGCGAAAATATGCCGTTAAATTTCCGCCTTGAGCGAGTAAGACACGAAAGAAAGTGTCCAAGAGTCTCTTTCTCTTTTCCTTTCTAGCGAGTTTCTTTGTGCCCTTGTTCTTGCCAGAGGGTGCGACCCTTTTTCTATGCACCCGAATGCACCCCGTAGCTCGTTAATAGATAAAAATGTCACCGGCACTCGCCAACGAACCACGTGTTGAGAACCTCCCATCGTCATGGCAACCCCCATGATTCAACCCCATGGTCCAACCTCACAGACGACT
Source organism: Lasius platythorax (assembly GCA_963971435.1). Lineage (NCBI taxonomy): Eukaryota > Metazoa > Arthropoda > Insecta > Hymenoptera > Formicidae > Lasius > Lasius platythorax. The sequence continues at coordinate 119,128 of CAXASD010000001.1, read as the reverse complement.
AATATCACTGCATTGGTCCAGGAATGTACCCTTAACGTTACGATCCCCTTTTCCACGTCATCATATCTAGTTTGATGCAGTGAAATTTATCCGCGGATAGAAATCGAGGATAGAAATATTTCATCTAATTATGTATAAGAACTATTCCCCAATAAATTTGATTTACTGATTATTTGAAGAATTTGATAACTGATCTTCTCTTAGCACAAAAATTTGAATGTCACATTCTCTTATTGCTTTATAATTTTTAACACTAAATATTAATGACCACATATCACAAATTAAAATTTTATTAAAATAACATCAATTTGAAACTGAACAAAGTACGTGTAAAATATAGTTTTCTTCTCAATCTTCGTGTTTTTGAAATTTAATTCGAAAATGTAGTTTATTTCTAATCGATCAATTCACAAAAGATAAATTTTTATCTACGTATATTAAAAATATTTATATCTATATTTTAACATTTTTATTAAGAAACAGTTCATTCTAAATTGCACAAGAAATTTATAAGTAAAGTTAGACATATCACGGAATATCCTGCATACAGATATATTACGCTACTTCGTATTGCGCATTTACATATCCAAGTTCATTTTTTAGTCTGTAATGTAAACATCGCGAGGATCCCGTGAACATGACATATGGAGGCTCTATAGAGGGATATATTACTTTTTGTGTTATCTATTTCAGTATGTATATTATGCAGGAAGATCGATACGCGTGCGATGTGAGAGCGAATCTCGATGTGACACTGCGATTTTTCTGCATATTATCGCGTTATTTTATGCAGATACACATACTTAAAATCTCATTGTAATTTCATGTAGAAACTTTTATGAAAGGTAGAAATTTATTATAGTAAATGTATTTCTTATGAGAAGAATATATATATATATATATATGATAAATAAATGATACAAATATATGATAAATAAATGATACAATCTTGATAAATTTTTGCTTATCAATTTATTCTAATTTTTTTACTCGTTAATATAAAAAGTTGTTCTTATTACAAATTACTTGTATTATATATTATTATATATTTATCATTAAGTGTGTGTTATTCTATTAACTCTTTTCTACTTCATTTTAATTCTACAATAAATTCTTATTTCTTAAAAACTCTTTCTCTTATTATATATTATTATACGCTTATTACGTTATGTTTACTGAGATGAGAATTTTTAATATTGATCTTCCTCGCTTTCTCTCAATCCTGTTCACTCGCTTCAAGTTATTTCATTCTTCTTTCGACTCAGAAACTTTCAGGAACGATCAAGTACCCCATAAAAGAATCTATTAATGACTGAAGGTCTATTAAACAGAAATCCATCATGGATTTGATCTGAACACGCCCCTGGCGGTTCAGATGCACATACATACGGGAAATATCTAACTGTCAAACACACAGGATGAACACAATACATACCGTTTATATCGACAATGTCGGCTTTCCATACGTCGATGCTCCAAATCTGATATTCAGCCATCTCGCGCAAAGTTCGAGTCGGGAATAATGCTGTCGCGAGACTACTTCGCCAGAAACAAACGTTGTGCTATGATGCATACCAGCCTCAGTTATTCATTGTATCCGGGTAACTTTGCCGCCTCGGACTTGAAATTGGTCGGAGATCTCTCTGACCATGAATATTACACGACCTATGTAATTTTAGATAGAAGTGTACACGAGAGTTCCATGAATTGCACAAATATATATTAGCTCTTTCTCTTTCTTCAATTTTTATTATATAATTATATAATTATTACACTTCTTATATTGTAATTTATTGTATATTTATTAAAAAATATTTTATATTAATATAGAAATTAGATATTGAAAAAATTTTAAAACAAGATTATTTATTAAATAAATATTAAGTTAATTTAATAACATTTTTAATAAAAATTGTGTATATGTGACAGAAACATAATAGAATAAAATATTAATAAACATGCATTATATATATAATATAATATTGATAAAATAATTAAAGATGAAATTAACTTATTATATAAATTAATAATTGTGTATTTATATTACAATAATAATTATGCAATAAAAAAATTTGAGGACAGCGAAATTTCTCTTCTCAGGAATAAATTTGACAATAATTATTTTATGACGTATTAATTCTTAATGTAATTAATTAAACAATTTATTAATTGAACAATTAAACGTGATAATTCTTAATAACATTTTTTTTCGAGAAAAAAAGAATTAAATTATTTTTATAGAATACGAAACAGAACCCAACAAGCCAATTACTGAATTACTGTCTTGTCTTTTCATGAGATAATTTTATGGAAATTACATCCAAATTACGTAAAAGCCTATTTACATTGCGGTAATGCAATGCATGCTTTACATAATATAACCCTTCGGGAGAACTTACCTGTGAGTTTCCGAGCGATTACCGACACGAGGGTGCTTCTGTACGGCAACGAGAATTTGCGCGATTGCTCCACGATAAGTCGTTCAAGGGGAGAGACATCTTTGTCCGCTAGTTCTTTCACAACGCCTTTCGGATAAGAAAAGCACGCGCTCCCGGCTCTTGTGGCCTTTCAAACTAAATTAAATGGAAAATCCAGAATTTCCATCTTTAAATCCGCTCGGCCAACGGGAGCTGTCGTAATAACAAATCTGATAAGATCAGCATCATGAGATTAAAGTTCTTTCCATAAAAAATATATATAGAATACGTGGATGGCGATATGGCTAAAAAATCCGGTCAATTAAACATTAAAAATTATATTTAGTGTTTAAATAGTTACAATTCCAAATAATTAATAACCAACATTTTTTATTGTAAGGATAAAGTATTTTTGAATTTATTTTATTTGATTTTTTCATCATCAAAATTTCATTTTTGATTGTCAATTTATATGAAAGCATTTTATTTTATATTAATTGCATAATTTTACTTATATTGTAAAATATTGTTATTGAATACTTATTGTTTGAAATAAAATTATGCATTAAGTAGTCATTTATTAAATTATTTTAATAAATAATTTGCCCTTTTAAACTCTTTAAAATATTCGCTCTGCAGTCAATATATACATATATTTATATACATATATACATATATTACAATAAAATTTATTATTATATATAATTGAAAAATAATAATATATTATATTATCAAACAAATCGGTTTTTGAGGAAGATTGCTTACCGGACTACGCAAGTTTCTCGTTACCTCTTTTAAAGTTACTTTCTATTAAATGGCAGATATGCATAATAATATTTAAATAAAAAATGTTCTACATAAAGCTTTGTTAGCCACTATTATATAGATCGTAATAGATTTAAACTCAGACAATCAGAAATAACTATTTACAATAGCAGTTCTGATTATCAGAGAATTAAAAATTAGAGAACTTGAAGCATTATCATATCCCGTTACCGTTGCACTTCGTTACTTTCCGTACCGTAACTAATAAATGCACATATGACGGCAGCAACAGATTAATTTCGTATACCGTATTTCGTGACGCGACATTTCCTTCCCGTCTGACATGCGTTGGAAAATTTACTTCTTTAATCTTAAATTAAAATAGTTTAACTTTTATTATTTTTAATTGTATTATTAAAATAGTAAAAAAAATAAATTATTCTTTCTATTCTCAAAAATAGTTTATATAATCTTCCTTCGAATTCTCTAGTTTTCATTGAAAAATTGTTTAATGTTTTGAACTATTCTTCTTCTCTTTATATTTAATTGCATTATTATATAAAAAGTAGAATATACTTGTGTTCTAACATTTTTGGACAAATTTCACACTTTGTGCAATCCAATTGCAGCTGTACCGTGTCGCCGATATGCTATTAATTGCGTGCATCGGGCGATATGCTATATCGAGACGCGGGTAGGTTCTTGCGTGGGAAAACCAGTGTTACGCTGCGCTATTTGCGTAACACTGCGGTCTACGTCATAAACCCGCCGTAAAGCCAATCTAATTAACGCGAGAATGTGGCAGTTCATAATCTTTTTTTTTTTGCTCTCTTTCGTGTTGCAGGAGCGATGTCTTCCTGGAACCGTACCTGCAGCAGCACGGGACCGTTCAGGTGGTCAACTCGCCGAGCACCTTACCGCCAAATCCGCTGCAGCATCGTCAACTTACGCAGCTGCATCATGTACAGGTGAGTTATTGAAAATTTTTTATGAGATTTTGAATTTTTTACGAAAAAATTCAAAATCTTACCTTTTCAATCTTATACGTCTTGCCTTATAGCTAAGTATTATTATTTTCGATAAAAAGAAAACTTTGTTATTATCAGAAATACTCGTTCAACAAATTTATATAAAATTTATATAATACGACTCTGTGCAATGCAGGATGTATTTATTGAGGAACGGGATTGCCCGACTAATTATAAAATTTGCATGCAGACGGTAACTGTTATGCGGTAACATGACTAAATATCATGTTTAATTAAACATACTATAACATGCAATTTAAATTCGTGGCTGCAGCACCATATTAAATTTCGTGACATCACTTGCTGTCCCTCAAAAAAGTTTTTATTCTTAAAATTATGCCGTATTCATACGAATATGACCACACCCGCGCGCGCAGTAATATAACTCAATTTATAAAAGATTTTGTTTGCATACATTGATTGTTTAATGATGAGCAAAATTGATTTATAAAAGAACATATAATTCTCTACTTAAAAAAACAAAAATAATTTTGAAATGTCGGAAGTTTTCCCTGGAACAAAATCGTACTGACCACAAGACATCTTACTTAAAACCAAACAGCTTATCTGAAGCATTTTTTTGTACAATGCACTTTAGGAGTTATTAGAAACAATTATATCTGTTAAATGATTCATCCCGTATATATATTCCTTATTTATTATATTTTATATATATATTGGCAGAATAAAAAGTTTGAATAAAAAATGATTCGAAATATATGAAATAAATATCTGCCAAATAAATTGTTTTGCGTAATGATATAAAACATAAAATATGTTTATATACGTAAAATAGACTTTATGCATGACTATAGTTTATCATGTTGAATAATAATATATATGTTGTGTCTATTATTTTATTTTTTTTTATTACGTACATTTCTATATTTTAGATAAAGAAGGTTCTACATTTTAGAGAAACTATGTATCCCCCTTTAACTTGTCTTCAGAATAACATATAATATGACAACTTGGTCTATAATGTCGCATAGAGATGTACTATATTCTTCGTATACTTAATTTTACATCCAGACGAAACAACGAGAAACAGGGCAACGTCTTATCACGCAGGACTTTTTCTAACGAGTAATTAAGGGATTTACAATTAGCTTTCTCTTTCCTGTCCCTCCCCCTCCCCTTCTTTGGAAGAGAGAGTATTCAACACGCGACGCACGTCTGCATTTAATCCCGTTAGCTCGAAACCGTGTGTCAGTCTGCATTTCAAATTAAATTACATTCGAACCCTTTCACCAATGCCCCCTGCCACCCCTCTTTTGGCTTTCGTTCCTCTTTGTCCGTCGTCAATTTTCTCTCTCATCTTTGTCGATTCGGGAATGTAATAAAAAATAAGTCACATTGGAATTAAAAGAAACGCGTCGCTCGATCAGCATCGATCAAATCGTCGAAAACGACGAAGAAAGAAGAATTGATCGAATCTTCAATCCTTCGAATATCTATCTTTTTTCCTTCCCTTTTTCCCCAAAAGAGCTCAAAGGTGTTCGAGTATCGTTTTCTATGGCACTTTTCCGTATCATAAAAAAACATTGGGGAAAAAGGCGAACGAACGATAAATAAATTATAACCGGTCATGAATTGGCTGCGAATAGAAATAACTGGTTGACAGGTAGAATCGGGTATAATGTGGAATTAGAGGCGCATTGTGAGACCAGAGCCGGTGGGATTTACGTTTTGGTGTTTAAAAGAGACAGAGATTTTCCGTAATAAAGCAAATTGCTGAAAATTCAAGCGTCGAAATTGCAATCGGATGGGATATGATGAGAATTAATTCCCCTTTGGCAATTTAAACTGCAAATTTTTATATCAATCAAAAAATTAATACTTAACTTTTTTATATAATTTAACTGTTTATACTAATTATATTAACTTCAAAATTAATTCTTACTATATATATATACATATACATATATATAATTTTGAAAAATATTTTAGTAAATATTCTTGTTAGACAACGAATTTTATTTAAATTAATCTCTTTAATAATTAATTTAATGTAATAATAAATTTAATATAAATAAAAAAATTTCAGGAGTGTTTAAAGTAAGCAAATGTTTAAAGTGAGTCAGAAATATTTAAAGTGAGCAAATTAAATACCTCCTATTTCTATCTACATTAAATCTTTAATAATTTAAATTCGGTAAAAAATGAAGTAACATTTTACAATTTTTGCAACCGGTTGCACACAATTTAAACAGAAATATCTCATATATAAGATTTGATCGAAATATCTTAATAATATTTTATATTAAAAATTATAATTAAATATTAAATATAGAAGATGAATTGATATATCTTAAAAATAAATATCAGAAAATATTCTGCAACTACACAAGTGTAACATTTTGTTATATAGAGCTATTATTTCTGTTCTAGTGTATAAGGCTATTATTTTTTCAGATAAAGCTATGATATTATTCGCTATATACTATATTATCGTAATATTTTTTCTTATCAGAGTGAAGAATCACTTTCATCGGAAGGATCGGCCACTTCGGGAGGATCTTCGGAATCCACGGAAGATTCTGGAAGCGAGATAGCTTGCGATATCACTCTGATCGAAAGACTTATACGCTCTCATCCGATCTGGTTTCTGCCGGGCATCCAGAGAGCCGGAGCCTTCCACTTATTACAGGGCAAAGAAGAGGGGGTGAGTGTGCACTTAAATCGTAAATTAAAATTAGAAATTTAAACTTTGTATCATATCGCATTTCCGGAGTAAGATCAGTGTAATTTGAAACAAACAGTTTTTGAAAGAAATCGAAATTAATTCTTAGCAAATGCTATACATTGCTGGCCGTTAAAATTGCAACATTATATTAACACTATTTATTTATATAGTGTTGCAATTTTAATGGCCAGCAGTTTAATATAAAAGATAATTTATGATTAAAAGTCGTCTGATCCAAAGAATTTGAATGTGATTGGCTACAGCAACTGAGAATGAAAAATTCTCTACACAGTATTATTACTTGCTAAATTTTCTGCTGCATTGATTTTTCGCGTGCTTAGGGGTTCGCACTCTAATTTTCGTAGAATATGTTTTTCTAATTAATTTCGTTGATTAATCTCAATCTATGTCTCTATTGTATCATCTTAAACATTTCATTAATGCACACTTTTATAAAAGTATTATCAGTTATCAATGTATATAATATTTGATTATCAACAAACTTATATATATATATATACAATATATATACACAATAACAATAAGATTTAATTTCTTTTTATAAATATGATATCGGATATTTAAATTTGAAATGCTAGATTTCTCGAAAATTTTGATTTCACGGAATGCTCATATAAAATAAAAGTTTGTTGATAGTCAAATGTTATATATATACACACATACATATACATTATTCTACTTTACCTCGTTTTAATTCTCTTTGTATCATTATCTTTTCTTTGAATAGAAGGTATCTCTTTTTCGCTTGGCACCATTTTCCGCTATCCGTGTTTATATCTGTTGCTGCATGCCTCGGAATAATGAATGCGAATGTATTTATTTCTAACATCCGGGCGGTTTGTACTACTACAAAGAGAAAAAGAAACCGCACTAGTGACGGAAAACTATGCCAATGCTTGACGGCACGCAGTTGATGCGGAATTGTGCTGAGAAAATCTTTTATGTACTTACGTAAATCGAGACAGCAAGGTCGATGAAGCACATAACTCGTCATTACAGGCATTATTCTTTTTATATTTTCATAGGATATGACATTAATGGATATGGTGGAAATCTAACATAAAACCCAAACTTCGAAAAAAAATTCTAGAATTTATATTTTATATTTTCTATATTTCTATATTATATTATTCTTTATATTTCAATCTTTAATTTATTTTATATTTTTTTATAATATTCTGTTCTTTATATAATTTTATATATAATTTATTCTTTATTTTTATATAATTTATATATAATTTTATATATATTTCTCATATTTTTTTATAATTCTATATATAGTTATATTTCTTGTTAAAGAAAAAAGCATAAAAAATTATTAAAGATCTACAAATTCAATAATATTAGCATCTTTTTAGCAAAACAGTTGATAAATTTTTTTATGACAAATAATTTAAAAACTTAGCTTATTAAAGGGGTTGAAAAAATACGAGAGCAATAAAAAGAGCCGAATACATATTACGTAATATATCTCTCAGCAAAATTAATGAAGAAATCGATTAAGACATAGCGGTAAAATGCTTGTCGTTTTCATTCACATCTACTTTCCATCTTTTTGCTTTTTTTCTGTAACGCTTCTTTAATGGCGCGCAAAGCCCCGCACTGTAATCAGCGCAGAAATGACTGAGAGCAAACGATGAAACACTGCTCTTTCGCCATTGCTTCCCCTCCGACTCATTGTTTTGCGCCTTTGTTAATCGTCCCTCGTCATTTCTATCCTTTCCGCTGTCTCCTGGCCGCTAACGAATTGTACTGCCGAAAAACAATGCACCTCGCAGTTACTTTTTATAGATGAGAGATACAATCTCTCTTTCTTGCTATACTCGAATCTTTAGTTAAAAAATTCTATAAGAAAACTGTAACTGAATTTTTGTAATTTTTTTTTGTTGTAAAAATCTGTAGTTTTTTGTCTTAAAATGTTCCTCGAAATATGCTTTCGAAATATGCTCAATGAGATTTTTGTGCTCATCCCCTTTGCCCGACAAACCGCCCCCAACATGAGCATGATCATTTTTAAATGAGTTTATACCCGCATATTCAAAAATATCTTGATAAACAGAACTGTTCCGGGCCTTGCTTCTCTATCTCTCTCTCAACAAATTATTTTTTTCCTATCGTAGGAGATCACAAGGCGTGCCACCATGCTTGTAATTTTTGGCACCAAACGTACAGATAACCGTGATGAATTTTTAAACAGTTTTATAAGCGAAAATGCAAAAATATCTTGATAAACGGAACTCTTTCGGGTCTTGCTTCTCGGCAAATTATTTTTTCCTAGTGTAGAAGATTCCAACACGTGCCGTCAAGCTTGTAATTTTTGGCACCAAACGCAGAGATAACTGTGTGATGAATTTTTAAACACTTTTATAAGCGAATATGCAAAAATATTTTGATAAACGGAACTCTTCCGGGGCTTGTTTATCGACAAATTATTTTTTTCCTATCGTAGGAGATCCCAAGGCGTGCCACCATGCTTGTAATTTTTGGCACCAAACGCAGAGACGACCGTGATAAATTTTTAAATGAGTTTATACCCCCATATTCAAAAATATCTTGATAAACATCACTGTTCCGGGCCTTGCTTCTCGACAAATTATTTTTTTCCTATTGTAGGATATCTCAAGGCGTGCCAACATGCTTGTAATTTTTGGCATCAAACGCAGAGACGACTGTGATAAATTTTTAAACGGATATTCAAGCGCCTATGCAGAAATATCGTGATTTATGGATCTGTTCCGGGCATTGTTTCTTCACAAATTAATTTTTTTCTATTATAAATGATCCCAAGGCATGCGATGATACTTGCATTTTTTGGCACCAACCGCAGAGACAACTGTGATAAATTTTTAAACGGTTATTTGAGCGCCTATGCAGAAATATTGTGATTTACGGATCTGTTCCGGGCAGTAAAAATTTGCATAGGCGTTTGAATACCCGTTTAAACATTTATCACAGTCGTCTCTGCGTTTGATGCCAAAAAATGCAAATATCATCGCATGCCTTGGGATCATTTACAATAGAAAAAAATTAATTTGTTAAGAAACAATGTCCGGAACAGATCCGTAAATCACGATATTTCTGCATATGCGGCTAAATAACCGTTTAAAAATTTATCACAGTCGCCTCTGCGTTTGGTGCCAAAAATTGCAAGTATCATCGCATGCCTTGAGATCATTTACAATAGAAAACAATTAATTTGTTAAGAAACAATGCCCGGAACAGATCCGTAAATCACGATATTTCTGCATAGGCGCTTGAATACTCGTTTAAAAATATATCACAGTCGTCTCTGCGTTTGATGCCAAAAAGTGCAATTATCATCGCATGCCTTGAAATCATTTACAATAGAAAAAAATTAGTTTGTTAAGAAACAATGCCCGGAACAGATCCGTAAATCACGATATTTCTGCAAAGATGCTTGATAACCCGTTTAAAAATTTATCACAGTCTCTGCGTTTGGTGTCAAAAAATGCAAGTATCATCGCATGCCTTGGGATCATTTATAATAGAAAAATATAATTTATCGAGAAGCAAGGCCCGTTCTGTTTATCAAGATATTTTTGAATTAGGGGGTATAAACTCATTTAAAAATTTATCACGGTCGTCTCTGCGTTTGGTGCTAAAAATTACAAGCATGGTGGCACGCCTTAGGATCTCTTACGATAGGAAAAAAATAATTTGTCGATAAACACACACACACACACACACACACACAAGCCTCGGAAGAGTTCCGTTTATCAAGGTATTTTTGCATATTCGCCTATAAAAGTGTTTAAAAATTTATCACGGTTATCTCTGCGTTTGGTGCCAATAATTACAAGCATGTTTTTTTGTAAAAATCATCAATAGAGCACATAATTAGCACATAAAGAGCACTTAATTTCTGAATATATGTTATTTTGATTTTTTATGATGGGGGTGCTAACTTAACAGAATTCAATTTATGTGTATTTGCACTGCGTTTTGCTTACATATGTTTTTTAACGTCTTTATTTTTTAATTTCCTGATTTTCTTGTTGATTATATATATTGTGAGAATTTTTAGATAACATCTTTTTGGAATCTGAATTGCTTATTTTATTATTTTCGTCTTTTTTTTTTAGAAAGAATTAAAAGACAGAAAAAATTTAGTTATGAACGAAATATGTAATTAAAAAAGATGATTTTAATATTTAATTAGGAATTAATATTAATGATATAAAAAATAAAATAATGTTTTTTATATATTTATTATTGTTTTATATATATCTTAATTATACTATTTTAATTATATATATTATTAATATTATATTTTGCATATTTCGAAATAGACACACACACATATACCAGTTATCTTTATAGACGTAAAATCATTATTTATTATAAGCATACATTTTTGTTGTAGAATTTTGTGGTGCGACAATCGAGTCAGAGCGACACAATGGCTCTCTCGGTGAGATTACCGGCCGGCAAAGGACCATACATTGAGCATTACTTGATCCAGGCGAACAAGGGCAAGCTGAGCTTGGAAACGAGCGAGAATAGATTCGACAATATCCCTTCACTGATTGCTCATTATTCGCAGTGCTGGTGAATACCTTTTTTTCTTTCCTTATTTATTACGGATTTCCGCCCCGGAAATGACACACATGATATCGTCCCTCATTCTTCTAATCTCTACAAATTTCTATGTGTCACAAACCATTTAATTGTCAACGATGTACCCTGTTGTTTCTTTCACTTTATAGTTTTCTAAATTTTTCTATAATTACATTATATTATTATATTTTAATAATATGAGTAAAAAGAAATAAATGTATAAAAAGGATATATATCTAAAAAAAATCTAAGGAAGGTAAAAAAAATATATGCCAAGTATATACACGTATGTATAAAGAAGAATCCAAATTCGTCGATTCAATAAATAGAAGTTAAAATAGAGAGTTCAAACAATAAAAAATTGCTAAAAACTTAAAAAATTAGTTGTTTGAAAATTGATACAATTAAAATATTTAGTCAAGAAATTGGTTATATATTATTAATTTAATAATGGACGCTAAGCTTGATTTAGGTCTTTTCTTTAGTTTGTAAGAAACATTTTATACTTAATTTATAATTTAAAAAAATTTTATGCAAATTCTAAATTGTATTAAACGGGCTTAAGACCAAAATAAAATAAAACTTTATGGTGTGATCGAATGCGGAAATCATATTTGACAAAATATAATGAATCTATATTATGATGAAACATTTACTATTTATAAATATGAAAATTTTATATGGAATACATTAAGAAATTTATTAGATGAACAGAGCAATAAAACTATTTATTTCAAATATTTTTGTTCTTTTAAATAAAATAGAAAATTGCTGCTTTCTTCGCGAATGGAGGTATATAGAAAATTTCAAGATCATCATACGCATATATACACACTTTTCCGTCACATACACAAATGGCTAATAAATATATATACAATTGAAAAAAAATTTAGAAAACTTAATAAAATAGAATGTATTATTTTAATTTGAAAAATATAACACAATATTAATATAATATTATATGAGAGAGAGAAGGAGTAATTTAAATAACAATATATAATTTGAATCGATTTGTGATTATTTCCTTTTGACAAGCAGTGACGAGCTGCCGGTGCAGTTGACCTTGCCGAGAGCGATGAGAGACGCGAAGAATAGGCAGCAATTGTCGTCGCTGGCATTGCTGGGCCAGGAATTTTGGCGGTATCCCATGGCAAATCCAAAACCACCGGAAAGTAGTAGCAGTAATACCTCTAGTCTTAGCAGTTTCCATGGTGGTAAGTTTTCGATATAATGTAAATCCGTAAAAAAACTTTTCTAAAAAAAGGGTAAAAAATACACGCCAATTTTATTAGTTCCTGAGATATTTTAATCAAAAGTATAATTGACAGAAAAATTCCAGATATAGAAAAGCGGTAGAGCATGATAATAGAAAATGACATGAATTTAATCATAGCCGATCTGTCATTATACGTACTTGTCGAGACACTATCGCGTCTCTTGATAAATTCAGCCACATTCTGTGTGTGAGAGAAAATATAAAAATAAAGTAAAATCAGTTCTCTAATAAATCTATTGATAATTAAAAGATTTATTAGACATTTTGTGTGTTAAAACTTGTGATTTATTAGTTAGACTTATTAGAAATTTACATTTGATACTAAATAGCTTAAAATTAAACAAGAATTATAGACATAGGAGATATTCTTATTTTTTTTCGCAGGCAATAATCATCATAATAATAATAACAATAACGCGGACACGCCGACCACAGAGAATATAGTGCTCAATTTGGCCCCAATATCGTCTCACAATACACGTAAGAGAGACATTGACATTTTATTTTTTATTTTTATAGGCATTCTCTTTTGCATTCGTTGTATTAATGATTGATTGTTGAAATGTTTTTTTTATTAGTCGAAGTTATGACTCTACTTTGTATTTAAAACGTTTTTTTTTTACTTTTTCTCGATAGATTATTAAGTTTATTTTATTCTAGTTTGAAGATTATGCATATATAAATAATTTCTTAATACTGTCAAATATATTTTATATACATTACTCAATTTTTTATAAATATTATTTATAGAAAGTACTTTTTGAATTATAAAATATTTAAAAGTTAAGAATTAAGAAACACAAATACACAGAATTGATTAAAAAATCATATTGCTCGAGAGTAAAGTTATCAAATAAAAAGTTAAATAAATTCATTATAATTTTAAAATGAATATAAAACAATTAAAATAAAATGATATAAAGTGAAAATTTTTAATACGAATTTAATCAACATTATCATATTTTTTTTTAATATCTTTTTAATTTTCTGTTTTTGAGACATTGATTATATTTAATGTAAATTTATCTGGACAGTCTCTCGTTTATATTTAGAATTATCGTTTTCAAGAGCTAGTCAAGATAAATTTCTACAAACTCTTCTAAAAATAATTTGTTATCTAAAATTATTTTCGTGAGCAGACACCCCCTCTCCGACGAACACCGTTAACGCGAACACATCGACATTTGCATCATCGTTGCCACGTCAGCCGCGTCCGACTCCGCCAAATACCCTCAATCTGACAACCTTCAATGAACCTTTGAGTGACAACAGAAGAGACCGGATCTCGTCACCAAGTGACAAGCTCTCTCACAAACTGATCTCACCGAACCTTGTGCAAAGCATACGATGCCCTTCACCGGTGGTTCACAATGTGGAGAACAACGTTTTGAGTCCTGCGCAGGATGTTAAGAGCTTTGACACGCTGAAGAACGGTCTGGACACACCGAAGTCGGTCGAGTTCATCAAAAATTCAGAGAAATTTATTTCTACCTCAAGCTTCCATCAGAACAATTTGTCATGCGCTACATCACCGGAATTACCGGATATTAGGAATATTGTTGCTGAGAATGATAAAACTACGCAAAATGTGAAGACGCCACCGCCACCGCCACCAAGATGGGCTAAACCCGGTATCAGTCAGAATCAAAGTAATTTTACCGTAACTACGACGGTGACCTTTAATGTGAACCAGAGTAACGGCTTGAATACTTCGCAGGTAAAATTGAGAAATAATTCTTTTTTTTTTTAAATTTTATATTTATTTATACTATTATTGTATCTTATATATGTTGCGATTTTTTTATTATTGTATAAAAATAAAATAATGAGTAATTTTTTTAAAGATTAAAGAATGAAAGAATCAAGAAATATTTCTCTACACTAAAATTATCACAACCTTTCCATTTGTCTGCCAACAGCAAAATACACCGTCGGATCCCAACACGTCTCTGCTGAGTCCTCAATCTAACAAATCTCTCACTTCTAACTTCTCTATCAAATCACCTCTTTCCCCCATCACACCAGTTTTATCCCCCACCTCCAAGCTAATTTCGAAAATACCTAGCGTACTTTCTCCAAATACTCCCTCCAGCACCAGTAAGTCAAAAAGACGGCGCGATCGCGAGAACCGGAAGAACTCTCAACATTATCAAGAGTCGGATATCTTGGAATCGTACTATCGCAGTTCGCCAGCTGACAAGATTTCCGACTACGAGGATATCTGGAACACGACCGACCAGTCGACGCAGTCAACCTGGAATGACAGATTGAAAGACAACAAGATTGTTTGCACTCCGCAAGATCGTCTGAGAAGTTCCAATGATCGTCTGTTGAGTCCCAAAGAATCCGAAAGAAGTCTTGTTAGTGAAAGATCGCCAGCAGGAGAACAGATAATTTTGAAGGATGATAGGTTCATCTTAAGGAATGATAAGATAGGGTATAAGGAGATGACAAGTCCAGAGTTCAGTAGCTTCAAGCCTGTTCCGGAAATTAAAAGCCCTGATCAGAATTCACTAGAGGAGAATGTAATAGGAAAGAGACCCGATCTGCTATCCAGAGTTTGTAAGTATTTATTAGGTTGTTACATAAAATGACGTACAAAAAATATTTTGTAACAAATCTATGTAAAAAAAAAGTGTTTATATTAATTAAATAGACGAATTTTGTAAGATAATTATAGGAATATCGTTATATAAAGAATGTATATTCTTATTTTTCATTATATACATTATTCTTAAACTTTATTATTATAGAAGAGTAATGAATATTATACCGAAATTTTGAAATATGATTATATTGAAAATCGCGAATTATTTTAATTTATTCTAGTTATTCAGATTAAAACTTTTTTTCTTAAGTTTTGGCTTTTCGCTCGAATTGTCTTCGACCATTCTTTTCTCTTTTGATATTCGCTCATCAAGCCTTTTAAAACCTTTTTAAAATTTTGTCTAAGAATTTTTTTTAAAGTTAAAAATTCTTGTGTGTTTCTGTAGGCAGTGCCAATTCATTGAATAGTCCGAACACAGTGACGCCTCCGAGAAACAAATTGGGCCTTGTTCTGGCAAACTCGGAGAGCAACAGCCCCCTCACCCCGGAATCTAAACAGAGTAGTCCCTTTTATGCTGAACCAGCCGATGCTATTGCTCAGAATGTCGCTGTAATTCCGAGGAGACGACCAACCAGAAATAATCCAATAATAAATAAATATCGACATAGCGAACCAGGTTGGTTACAAGCTCCGACAGGAAACAACGCTAATCAATTGCATCCTATTGACTGCTGGGAAGAACCTGCTGAGGAAACGGAAGATAAGACGCCATTAATTTCGTCGTCGGTCGACAACCTGGCGAAAAGGTTGAGCCAAACTAGAGAGACGAAGAAGATTCCCCGGGCGAAGCCCGTTCAACCACCAAAAATAAGGACCAAAACTAAGATGTTCAATGATACTTCTTGGACGGTGGACTCCAGTTGGGAGTTTATCGGTACGTTTTATAATATATACATTGCACAATCTAATATATTATGAAATGTGTGTGAACGCAAATACAATTTATAATTCATCTTTAAATGATGCTGTTGATTACAAATAACCGATTAAGGAAATTAAAATTTTTTTATAGATATAATATAAAAAAAATTATAAATAATTATTTCCGATGTGTGTGTGTGTGTGTGTACATGCTAGACACATAATAATAGATTCTTAACTATTTCGGGTAGGCAATGACGTGGAGGAGCCGGACTGCGAACCAGATTACGATTGTGATGCCGACTACAACGGTGACAATGTTGCGAGAAAATTCCCGGGCGACGAGGAGTGCAATAGAAACATTGTTGGAGATGCCTTGACAGTTCAAAGTATAATCGTGCAACGGTAAGTTTCTTAACATAAATAAGAATCATAAGATATATACATATAACATAGAAAATTATAAATAGTTTCACGATAATTTCGTATAAGGATATTTTTCATTTTACATTTTTATTTAATTTTGTCGAAAAATGTAGAATGGCACTTTTCCCCTGATTAGCTGATTTCCAATAATGGATTGTCATGTATTTGCTATTTAATTGTCTTATATTTAGATATATGGAGTGGGGGAGAGACAGCTAAAAGTGTTAGAACATTTTATCTTTTAAAATATCTTAGCAAGAAATGTTTTAGACAAAAGTTATTTTTGAGGAGTACATTAGACGGTATATTTGCATATTATTATCTTTCATAATGTAGAAAGTTTTTAATAGAGAATAATGATGTAATTATATATAATTTTGAAAACTCGGTATAAGCTATAAGAACATGAAAAATAGAAATTCCTAATTAAAGAATTCAAGGCAGAGCCTTGATGCGATTTTGACAAAGATGTTTAATATTACGCAAATGTCATCGTTTCAAATCTTTTTCAAAACCAAATAATTTTTGTCTAAAATATTTGTTCGCTAAGATTCTTTAAGAGGTGTTTGTGATAAAATGTAATACTTTAACTGCCTCACTCTGTATGTGATAACAATGAAAGGCGAAAATGTTTCAAAATATTTTTCCAAATAATTACAAGTCTTGAGATTAATAAGCAATGTTTGGCGATAATAATAAATGCGATCTTCGAATCCGATAGGTACCCGGAATTGCTGAAGTCGCCGGACACGTGCGAATCGCTATATAGCGACCGAAATTCCTCATATGACAACGTGGAAAAGCGGAACGTGGACCGCGAGGATACGCCAGACTCACGGAAAGATCGCACGTATGATCCTTCTGAATGGGAGACTATGCTGGACACGGACGTGGAGACCGACATGGAAAAGATCAAGCGAAACAAGAGTTTTAAAGAACGACTGGATCCTCTTTTGTGTAAATTTTATCTTTCTTGTATAATGAATTGATTAAGTATTCTAAAAAAATTTCAACAAATATTTTTAAATATTTATCATACTTTAAAAATTTTATTATATTTATTTATAAAATAAATTTTTTTATATATTTCCGCTACTCTCTCCATTATTCTTATTGTATTCAAAAAATTTTATAAAATTTTTAAAACGTTTAATCAGTTCCGTAACATCGTATGTAGTAAACACAATTTACGTTGATATCTAATATAATTATTATGATAGAAAATATTATAATACTTTCTTTTATTCTGAGAGATCCTGAAAATAATTTTCATTCTCCTTTTTTTATAGCACCGCCACGAATACAAGCGCTTTCGAAAAATCGTGATCACCAGAATGGAACCGGAGCTGCCATCAGAATTTACGCTCTTCAACTTGCAGCGGATAAAACCACGACCTTTTCGCAGAATATCGACAACTTTATTCAATGCACGCGGGAGAGTAAAGAGGTAACTCCTCATGTGGTGATGCGCAACATGCGGCAGTTCATGTCGGGTATGAAGAATTACTTGGTGAAGCACGGTGAGCGCGAGTTTGAGAAAGAGGTGGAGAAGGAGCGATTAAAGTTGCGGCCGAACGAGTTCCTCAATCTCGACGCGATCCTCGAAGATGTGATGATGGGCTTAGTAGTGAGACCCTTGCGGGAACACGTTTGTCGGCTGTTCATTGATTACTATGTCGCCACTGGAGTGCTACAAACCCTGGCAGAGAATATTCAGCACGCCCAGGGCAAGACCATTCATGATCTCGGCGTTCGAGTAAGCAAATCTCGTATATATTGTATATATATAATAAATTGTATCAAAAGATATAATAAAGATATAACAAATATAACTTTATCAAAAGATATAACAAAGAGAATAAAATTTCAGAATACTGAATATATAACTTTATATGAAATTAATCAAATATTTATTACATTGAAAATAAAAAAATCGACGCATTTATATTTATTATTATTTATTATTTTATATCATATTTATTAAATCTTGATCGTGCATTTGTGTGCGTAGTCGAAGATTATCCCCCCTTCAGAGGAAAATCTGGAACGTATTCTCAAGTGCATCGAGCGGCTGCAAAGAGCTGACTCTCCACTTGAAAAACTAGAGTATCTATTGACAGCCATTTCGACCATCTTCAACTCTGTAAGTCTTTCCGCAATTTGTCTCAAATGTATTAGCATTAACAGAAAAAAAAAATCAAATGTATTAGCATTATCAATATCAATATTTTCAAAACTTTTTGTTAATATTTTTAACAATTTTTAATAATTTTTCAATTAATGTATACACACTTTTTATTTTATTTTTATAATTTTTTTCATTATTTCTTACATATAATAAATATTACTAAAATATAGTAACTTCACAAAATTATAATTAAAAATTATATTATTATAATTAAATTCTATTATTTTGGTATTATATGTATGTATTCTTATCATTTTATAGCACATAAAGTAATAAAAATCATAAAATATGTAATATTGTAATTAATAATGTGTAATATAATATTGTTTAATTGCGATTTTATAGGTGAAGCAAGCTAACTCTGGTAGACACATTACGCTGGGTGCCGATGACCTTTTGCCATTGGTGATCTGGGTTTTGGTACGTGGCAAAGTAGTGGATGCGGAAATCGAGGCCGAATACATGTGGGGTCTGTTGCACGCTTCTCTGTTAAGCGGCGAGGGCGGCTATTATTTAACAACACTGTCGAGCGCGGTGCATGTTTTAAAGACTTTCAAGTCTAGCCAGGGCACCATGTCTACACTAAACGTAAGCAATAAATATCGCTGATTACTTTTACAATAATAAAATATATACAATAATAAAATAATTTCGTATAATAATTAAATATGTGTGTGTGTGTGTGTGTGTGTGTGTGTGTGTGTGTGTGTGTGTGTGTGTGTATTAAAGCATTAAATTGTCTTGAGAAAATTCAAATATAAATTTCAATCGGATATCTTGATGACGAGGTTTTTTTTTTATTTAGGGATGTGGAACGCCCGATTGTTCGTCTGTGTTGCGGATCTTGGTACCGGATGAGCTGCACGGTTCCCTAAATACCAGAACGCTTCCGGTACGACCTAACATGAATACCAGGGAAATCTGCCGTATTCTTGCGCATAAAATCAGATGCACCAACCCTCAAGACTATGGGCTTTTCAAGTTGGTGCAAGGGGAAGGTAAACGCGTATAGAAATATAATAATGTAACATATATTTATAATAGAAAATATATTATGAGAGTAAAAGAGTTTTTTTTATAAATAATACAATAAATTTTTCAACAATGGTATATTTCGGTGATTTATGATAGCTGTATTTAACTTTGTGCCGGTAATTGTTTCAGAAACACTGCTTGGAGATCACGAGTGTCCGCAGGAGCTCTCTCACTGCCTTTTCGCCTACAAACGAATTGACGCGAAAATAGCGTGGCCCAAGACTAGTTCTTAAAAGTTGCGAAATATTTTAATTAACATAAAATTAGTCTCTCTAGATATCACTCATAAATCGATATCGTCATTTCCAAGATATAAGTCATATATCATGGAAAGCATTTTCTTTTCCACTAAAATATCTATTTAAATATCGAATTATACAATTTCAATTTGAGCATTCAAGGATTTTTTTAAAAAGAATTTTGATGTGGAAATTTAGCACTGCCATTTTCATGAACAGTTTTTTATAGAAAAGAATTAGTTTCTTAAGAAACTAACGATAGGTATAAATAAGAAAATCTTTGTCACTCGCACTACGTATTTTGGTTACTAAACAATATGAAGGAAAATAAAGTATTAAATCGTCAGAAACAAAGAAAACTTGATATAAATTTCTTAATTAGGAATAGAGATATTAAACAGTATGTGATGTTTAATCATGGATTTGTTATATTTTAACCCTCAGTAGATAGAATTTTGGTTTTTGACATCACAGAACATTAAAATTAACAGTAAAATACAAAAATTGAAGCTTTACATTTACATACAATAATAATATAAATGGCATATATGTGTATATATATGTTTAATTATTTTTTCTTATAGATATATTTATATACAAAAAATAAATAATAATATATGTTATTTTTCTTATAAACAAATCTCTTAAGTTTCTAATCTGGATAGTTTTTTAAGTAGGATTATATAAATCTCGAAAAAGTGATACAATAAATATAAAAAAAAATTTACAACTGAATTTACAGTTATGCAGTATAGTCTTCTGATACTATCTGACAATTTTGTATAATTTTAATATTTTCTTTTATTTAATATATTTGCTAAACTTTATAAAATTTATGTTATCTTCTATTGAGGGTTAATATAATATTCGATTCAGATCACCGCAATTATAAATCGCATTACACGAACGAATTATTCTCTGCGATCAAATGTTTATTTATCAGTCGATTTGACGCAAAGGATTTGGATTATATTTCATCAAATGTAACTCTGACAGGAGAACTCTGAAAAAGAATGAAAATCTTCGTATATATATGTGTGAGAAATGATAATCATGGAGCGTGCGTACGATTGTGGTCATACGCACGGTATATATACAGTGTATCGCGATAAGTCGTATTATATTTATTCACAGTATTCAATGTCTCGTGAATGTTTGCAATAAAAAAAGAACGTTGCTCCTTCGAAGCAAAGCTCTTCTAGATGAACAAAGTGGAACTCGTGTCGAGAGATCAGAGAAAAAAAATAATAAATAATTATTTAATAAATAAATTAAATAAAAGATTAATAAATAATATATTTATCTTATTAATTAAGATAGGATTATTATTACTCCCTGATAATTAATTAATAATTGTTTAATTAAATTACTTAAACAATTATTATAATTAATTTTCTATAATTAATAATTAAACTATACAGGATTTTTAACATCAAATTAAAAAATCTTTTGCTTCTTATAAGAAATTATCATATTAATATAAACATTTTTCTGTTTGAGCCTTTTTATTTGTTTCAAAATTATAAAAAGATTTTTAAAAAATCATTAAATTTTCTAATTATTTACCAAAATATACTTTTAAAGTTTCTGTTTTCTTATTGCAGACATATTAAATTATGATATAAAAAATGCGAAATTACATGAAATTTTTTTGGCACTCTATGTTAGAATAAATACATTTTTTTCGCATTTTACCATGCATATTCGATAGTATAAAATATCGAAGATTTTTTAAATCATATTTTGTTCATTAACATGAATAGTTGTAAAGCTTTTAATGTACTAGTCAAACCGATACAAATCGGAGAAGTTTGTAAAATTACATTTAAGTGACTTTTTATCTATTGCAGAAGCCTGTAACATTAATTATCATTATATACTTCGTTGTTAGTGATTATTATTATCAATGTAAGTCTATGCTCAATAAACACTTTTCTACTATTCGTACATTCACAAATGACAATTATTTTAATTATCCCGAATAAATATATGAATTTGATATTTAAAATGAAGCTGGCAATGTTTGTCCAAGAGGCACTTTCCTGCGCAACTTCTTCTGATGGAGTAACGATAGGTTGCATAAGCTTTTTTCCAGATATTTTATCCTCTTAATGGAGGACTGCTCTGTTATAATTATTTGATATTTTAAACAGCATTACTTCCAATTTTATTAATTTTAATTAATCAGCAGCGATAAGTAGTTTTGGCTTGCTTCTGATAGGAGTATCGATAGGTTGCATAAGCCTTTTTCCAGATATTTTATTCTCTCAACGGTGGACTGTTCTATTATAACAGTATTATTGCCATTTTTAATGATTCTGATTTCTGATTCTGATACTGGATTCTGGATTCTGAATTCTGGACTCTAAGAATCAAGGGGAATTAAAATATTCCCTCTCGCTGACATAAATCTCAATGAGAATAAATGGGAACTGACAGATTCTGCCTCACTGACATAATTCTCAATGAGAATTAATAGGAATTGACAGATTCTGCTTCGCTGACATAATTCTCAAAGAGAATTAATGGGAAGGGTTAGATTCTGCCTCGCTGACATAATTCTCAATGCGAATTAATAGGAACTGACAGATTCTGCTTCGCTGACATAATTCTCAAAGAGAATTAATGGGAAGGGTTAGATTCTGTCTCACTGACATAATTCTCAAAGAGAATTAATGGGAAGGGTTAGATTCTGCCTCGCTGACATAATTCTTAAAGAGAATTAATGGGAAGGGTTAGATTCTGCCTCGCTGACATAATTTTCAATGAGAATTATAGGGAACAGATAGATTCTGTCTCGCTGACATAATTCTCAATGAGAATTATAGGGAACAGATAGATTCTGTCTCGCTGATATAATTCTCAATGAGAATTATAGGGAACAGATAGATTCTGCCTCACTGACATAATTCTCAATGAGAATTATAGGGAACAAATAGATTCTGTCTCGCTGACATAATTCTCAATGAGAATTATAGGGAACAGATAGATTCTGTCTCGCTGACATAATTCTCAATGAGAATTATAGGGAACAGATAGATTCTGTCTCGCTGACATAATTCTCAATGAGAATTATAGGGAACAAATAGATTCTGTCTCGCTGACATAATTCTCAATGAGAATTATAGGGAACAGATAGATTCTGTTTCGCTGACATAATTCTCAATGAGAATTATAGGGAACAGATAGATTCTGTCTCGCTGACATAATTCTCAATGAGAATTATAGGGAACAGATAGATTCTGTCTCGCTAACATAATTCTCAATGAGAATTAATGGGAACTGACAGATTCTGCTTCGCTGGCATAATTCTCAATGAGAATTAATGGGAAGGGTTAGATTCTGCCTCGCTGGCATAATTCTCAATGAGAGATAATGGGAACTGACAGATTCTGCCTTGCTGACATAATTCTCAATGAGAATAAATGGGAACTGACAGATTCTGTCTCGCTGAATGTTAGAAAAAAACAAAAATTGATTGCATTTTCTTACCTTCTTACTTTCTTAAATTAAAGTTCCAATACCAAATAGTGAGTTATATCGCAAACTTTATATCAATATTAAAAAAAAACAAGATGTACAAGTGGAAATATTTATTATAAATCAAAGCTTATACATGTATGTTCGACATTAAATAACAATATATTTGCACCTGAGAGCTATAGTACGCTTCGAAAGCTTCAGTATATACTAGTATTATGCAACATCGCATATATGATAAAACAGTACCTACGTATATATTCATTCGTGAGCCAATAATATATTTATACTTTTCATATTTATACTTTATTTACTGTTCGGCACGATTATTGCAAGTATGACAGCGAGATTTAAATTTGTTATTTCATTGTACTAGTCATACTGAATAAAACAGTTTTATTTATTTATTAGTTTGAGATACGATATTGAAGATTCAATTTATGGAAATAATTTCGCGCGAAGAGATTCACATTCTCTAATACTTATGAAATAAACTGGATAAATTTGAAAAAAAATTTTTACTTAAATAAATTTTAATAATGGCGGTGCCCAAACATGTACAATGCGCGTACCATTTTTTTTTTTTTTTTTTTTTACGAGGGAGGAGGAAATGCTAATGCACACCCGACGGCCCGTACCGCCGGGTAGTGTGGGACTTTCACCGCACTAAAACCTCCCCCCGTGCCCGTACCTGGCAATGGCGTTGCCCGTACCAGGCAATGGTGTTGCCCGTACCTGGCAATGGCGTTGCCCGTACCAAGCAATGGCGGTGCCCGTACCTGGCAATGGCGTTGCCCGTACCAAGCAATGGCGGTGCCCGTACCTGGCAATGGCGTTGCCCGTACCAAGCAATGGCGTTGCCCGTACCTGGCAATGGCGTTGCCCGTACCAAGCAATGGCGTTGCCCGTACCTGGCAAAGGCGTTGCCCGTACCAAGCAATGGCGGTGCCCGTACCTGGCAATGGCGGTGCCCGTACCAAGCAATGGCGTTGCCCGTACCTGGCAATGGCGTTGCCCGTACCAAGCAATGGCGTTGCCCGTACCTGGCAATGGCGTTGCCCGTACCAAGCAATGGCGGTGCCCGTACCTGGCAATGGCGTTGCCCGTACCAAGCAATGGCGGTGCCCGTACCTGGCAATGGCGTTGCCCGTACCAAGCAATGGCGGTGCCCGTACCTGGCAATGGCGTTGCCCGTACCAAGCAATGGCGTTGCCCGTACCTGGCAATGGCGTTGCCCGTACCAAGCAATGGCGGTGCCCGTACCTGGCAATGGCGTTGCCCGTACCAAGCAATGGCGTTGCCCGTACCTGGCAATGGCGTTGCCCGTACCAAGCAATGGCGGTGCCCGTACCTGGCAATGGCGTTGCCCGTACCAAGCAATGGCGGTGCCCGTACCTGGCAATGGCGTTGCCCGTACCAAGCAATGGCGTTGCCCGTACCTGGCAATGGCGTTGCCCGTACCAAGCAATGGCGGTGCCCGTACCTGGCAATGGCGTTGCCCGTACCAAGCAATGGCGTTGCCCGTACCTGGCAATGGCGTTGCCCGTACCAAGCAATGGCGTTGCCCGTACCTGGCAATGGCGTTGCCCGTACCAAGCAATGGCGGTGCCCGTACCTGGCAATGGCGGTGCCCGTACCAAGCAATGGCGGTGCCCGTACCTGGCAATGGCGTTGCCCGTACCAAGCAATGGCGTTGCCCGTACCTGGCAATGGCGTTGCCCGTACCAAGCAATGGCGTTGCCCGTACCTGGCAATGGCGTTGCCCGTACCAAGCAATGGCGTTGCCCGTACCTGGCAATGGCGTTGCCCGTACCAAGCAATGGCGGTGCCCGTACCTGGCAATGGCGTTGCCCGTACCAAGCAATGGCGGTGCCCGTACCTGGCAATGGCGTTGCCCGTACCAAGCAATGGCGGTGCCCGTACCTGGCAATGGCGTTGCCCGTACCAAGCAATGGCGTTGCCCGTACCTGGCAATGGCGTTGCCCGTACCAAGCAATGGCGGTGCCCGTACCTGGCAATGGCGTTGCCCGTACCAAGCAATGGCGTTGCCCGTACCTGGCAATGGCGTTGCCCGTACCAAGCAATGGCGTTGCCCGTACCTGGCAATGGCGTTGCCCGTACCAAGCAATGGCGTTGCCCGTACCTGGCAATGGCGGTGCCCGTACCAAGCAATGGCGGTGCCCGTACCTGGCAATGGCGTTGCCCGTACCAAGCAATGGCGTTGCCCGTACCTGGCAATGGCGTTGCCCGTACCAAGCAATGGCGGTGCCCGTACCTGGCAATGGCGGTGCCCGTACCAAGCAATGGCGGTGCCCGTACCTGGCAATGGCGTTGCCCGTACCAAGCAATGGCGTTGCCCGTACCTGGCAATGGCGTTGCCCGTACCAGGCAATGGTGTTGCCCGTACCTGGCAATGGCGTTGCCCGTACCAAGCAATGGCGGTGCCCGTACCTGGCAATGGCGTTGCCCGTACCAAGCAATGGCGTTGCCCGTACCTGGCAATGGCGTTGCCCGTACCAAGCAATGGCGGTGCCCGTACCTGGCAATGGCGTTGCCCGTACCAAGCAATGGCGTTGCCCGTACCTGGCAATGGCGTTGCCCGTACCAAGCAATGGCGTTGCCCGTACCTGGCAATGGCGTTGCCCGTACCAAGCAATGGCGGTGCCCGTACCTGGCAATGGCGTTGCCCGTACCAAGCAATGGCGTTGCCCGTACCTGGCAATGGCGTTGCCCGTACCAAGCAATGGCGTTGCCCGTACCTGGCAATGGCGTTGCCCGTACCAAGCAATGGCGGTGCCCGTACCTGGCAATGGCGTTGCCCGTACCAAGCAATGGCGTTGCCCGTACCTGGCAATGGCGTTGCCCGTACCAAGCAATGGCGTTGCCCGTACCTGGCAATGGCG
Organism: Lasius platythorax; assembly: GCA_963971435.1. Lineage (NCBI taxonomy): Eukaryota > Metazoa > Arthropoda > Insecta > Hymenoptera > Formicidae > Lasius > Lasius platythorax. The sequence continues at coordinate 92,617 of CAXASD010000001.1, read as the reverse complement.
GTGCCCGTACCAAGCAATGGCGGTGCCCGTACCTGGCAATGGCGTTGCCCGTACCAAGCAATGGCGGTGCCCGTACCTGGCAATGGCGTTTCCCGTACCAGGCAATGGCGTGTTTTGGGTACTTAGCTTCTCATTCAGGATAATCCTTTAGGATAAACCTTAATGCTAAGGTTTATCCTTAAGGATTAACCATCCAGATACTGAGCCCTCCCACCACGACAAGGTGTACCCGTGGGAGGGTTATCCGAGCAAAAATTTTGATATTACTCTGACACTTTTAAATATAATTTTCACCTACTTAGCTGATCTATACACAAGTGAAATTATTTTTTAAATTTTGAAAAAAAAATTTTTTTAATGGAAACTTTTACAGGATTTTTAAGAAAAATTTGTAAAAGTCTTTTTTTCTAATTATATCTTTTTTTGAAATAATTCAAATAAGTCGAATTAATTCGCGTACGCGATTTATATAACACAATTAATGTATAAAATATAAATACCTCAGAATTGCTCCGCCAGTGCCTGATGCCTCTCCTAGGCCTCTTCCTCCTCTCAGATTGGCAGGGTTGTTTAAGTCCGTTGATTAACACACGCGACACTCGCTTTAAAAGGCAATCCCGCACTTGTACGCGCGATACTTTTAACGGCACTCCCGCACTCCCGCACTCAAGATGTACCCGTAAGAAGATTTATCGTCACTTCGATTGTTAATTGATTAAACAAATATATTACGCGAAATCGCGAGATCGCGATTGCGTTTAAAGAAAAATTATGTCGGAGCGTTTCGCATCACTACCTTTCTGATCGAGTGTCACCGCGCGAATAACATCAAATCGAAGTATGTCAACATTAATAAACTATACACCGTGAAGGCCATATACCTTAGTATGACAACAAATTGTTGTCGCCTGGAAATATTTAACACACACACACATTTTACAATAGAAATTAACGGTGAATATTATATTTCGAATTAAATTCGATATACCGTCGCAAATAAAATCTAAGTTTTATTAATTATTAATTAAACGATTAGTATGTCACGCGATCTTTCTTTACGTATAATAATAATTAACAATGTTTAATAATAATAATAAATAAATGTTTAATTAATTTTATTTTGTTATAGAATACATTTTATTATAAATTATATATTATTATAAAAATTTTAATGAATCAATTTTGATTGGAAATTTGGCTTTATCTTAGTTAAAGTAAAGTTATGTTAAAATAGAAATCCAACGAACGATCGTAAAATCGCACGATCGTCAACGAGCGTAAAATGTTTACGCTCATATGCCGGCAACGGTAATTAATCGGCAATAGAAGGAATTTCTTTCCTTCCTCAATCTAAACGATGCGCGTATCCAATATGTAAATCGTCAACGTAAACAAGCGTAAATAAAGTCTTTGCGCTTAATCGCCGACGACAACAAGATGGTAATAAGAGGAGTGTTTCTTCTCTAAACGCAATCGCGATCAATGTCGGCAAATAATTTGCTATTACGATGTGATTAATGAATAATTAACTTTTATAAATAATAAATAAGATTTATATCGGAAAATTTCATTATAATTATGAAAATTAATTTTCGATAAATAACACATAACTGTATCACGATGATATAGTAAATCTTTCTCGTAGCGCATATCATTCCGCTCAATCACTGAATATTTCAAGTAGGAGTCGAAGCAACAGAGATAAAAATTATAAATTATCGTTTTATTTTTCTAACAGTACTTAAAGTTAAATACATTTGGAATATATTTTTTTAAATATCAGCGATCTAACTGTAATGTTTTTCGGATTGAGAATGCACAATAAAATACGAATCGCAGAATCGTGTGATTCGTAGTTTATTGTGCATTCTCAATCCGAAAAACATTACAGTTAGATCGCTGAAATTTAAAAAAATATATTCTAAATGTATTTAACTTTAAGTACTGTTAGAAAAATAAAACGATAATTTATAATTTTTATCTCTGTTGCTTCGACTCCTACTTGAAATATTCAGTGATTGAGCGGAATGATATGCGCTACGAGAAAGATTTACTATATCATCGTGATACAGTTATGTGTTATTTATCGAAAATTAATTTTCATAATTATAATGAAATTTTCCGATATAAATCTTATTTATTATTTATAAAAGTTAATTATTCATTAATCACATCGTAATAGCAAATTATTTGCCGACATTGATCGCGATTGCGTTTAGAGAAGAAACACTCCTCTTATTACCGTCTTATTGTCGTCGGCGATTAAGCGCAAAGACTTTATTTACGCTTGTTTACGTTGACAATTTACATATTGGATACGCGCATCGTTTAGATCGAGGAAGGAAAGAAATTCCTTCTATTGCCGATTAATTACCGTTGCCGGCATATGAGCGTAAACATTTTACGCTCGTTGACGATCGTGCGATTTTACGATCGTTCGTTAAATCTATTTCTATTTTAATATAACTTTTCTTTAACTAAGATAAAGCCAAGTTTCCAATCAAAATTGATTCATTAAAATTTTTATAATAATATATAATTTATAATAAAATGTATTCTATAACAAAATAAAATTAATTAAACATTTATTTATTATTATTATTAAACATTGTTAATTATTATTATTTATTTTTAAATATTATATATATTTATAATTTCACATTACTAATTTAATTGATTATACACTTGGCTTTAGATAAGATAAAGTAAAGTTTAAAAACAGTTTCTACTATACAAATTCTAAAACAAAAACGGATGGGCTATAATAAACCAGAATATCATCGACGAGCGATTTAAGAATCAGTTATTACCATTAGATGTATTTTTTTAAAAATTAGCATATTTATCACAAAGTAAATTAGATAAAATTTATTAATTGGCAAAATTGCTTTCTATATTTTTTCTTATTTAATTTGTTTTAACTTAATCTTGGAAAAGATGCATATTAAAAGTATTTATCAAAAGTTATTTTACATAATTTATTCTAGCTCATCCATTATAAAGGGCAACCGACCTATCTACAATTTACTATCTACATCAACATTTTACTATCTACATCTACAATCTACTACCAATCCGTTGCCTCAAAATTAAAAAAGTTTGTCACTCACCGACACTGATGCGCAACAGCGGAGTTGTTGATATTGAAGCTACGTTGTCTGTAACATACAAATATAAAATTCAAATTATAGCAGTGCTAAAAATAATTAATATTTCAAGAAATTGATTTTATCGTACTCGCCGAATTTTATATTCGATGCATACAATAATAAAAAAATATCTAAATATGGAATAATTTTATAAATTCTCTTTAATATATAGAATACTTAATTTTGTAAATTCTAAAACAACAATTTGTAAATAAAAAGAAAATTTTTATAAGATTTATATATAAGTTTCTCTTTATCTCTGAGTCTCTTTTGTTTTAATCGTTCAAAAAAATTAACCGAATTAATGCGTGTATATACGCGACTTATAATATACAAATTAATATACAAATAATATACAAATAACGATTCTCACCTTAGGGCTGCTCCGCCGGTGCCCGATGCCTCTCTCAGGCCTCCTCCTCCTCTCAGATTTGCAGGGTTGTTAAAGTCCATTGATTAACACACGCGACACTCGCTTTAAAAGGCAATCCCGCACTTGTACGCGCGATACTTTTAACGGCACTCCCGCACTCCCGTGTATTACCGTAATTTCCCGAAATGACTTTTCTTTATTATTTAGAACAGTTAATTATTCTGTAATCACATTATAAAAGCAAAAAAATTTGCCGACATTGATCGCGATTTCGTTTAGAACAGAAATATGTCGGATCGTTTCGCACCACTACTTTACTGTTCGGGTGTCAACGCGCTACTGATAACAAATCGAAGCATATCAACAATAGTGCGCTAGACTACGTCAAGGCCACATACCATATATTATTTATAATTCGATGCCGAAATATTTTACGCACTATGATACATATATACTATGTATATATATATATATATATATATATATATATATATATATATATATATATATACTATATACGCACTATGATACATATATACTACGATTATATATATATATATATATATATAGTGTGTATATATATAGTATATATATATATATATATATAGTAATAATATATTTAATTATTATTATATATATATATATATACTATATATATATACTATATATATATATATATATATGGTATATATACATATATATAGTATATATATATATATATATATATATATATATATATAATATTCTATATTTACGCATTTATATAATTCTTTTATTAAATGTTTGACGTTGAAGTTTCAATTGTAGGAAAAACTTTTTGGACTGGCGTAGACTTTTGCGTAGGATTACAAAGAAAATATACGAGAACAGATAAACGAAGCTTCGATGTTAATCAACAATTAAATCACGAATCCAGATAAATCGCGATTTAAAATTCGCGAAAAACGCGAACAAATAAATCGACAATCACCGTATACACACGATATATACGCGTAATTCTTGAAACAATCGGGATAAAGAGCCATATGAGATGTGTCAATGAATAACAGATCGTAAATATATGTAGTTGGGTAATCAAAATTTAATAATATATTTAATTAAATCGTAACGGATTAAATAACGAAAAGGGACATAATGTATATGATTATAATTAAAATACAATTTTAATAACAATAGAATTAATAATTTGACGATTATATCAGTATCAAATGAATGTATACGCTTTATTCAAATATCCAATAATGTAAATAATTTTATAATGTGTGTGACAACATTAAAACTTCGACCTAATATGTTAATTATAATACACATATGTAATTTTCATTTTAAAATTAAAATATAACGTGAAGAATATGTAATGAACAACTGAAGAATATTTCTTATAATTTGTAAATTATAAATACTATTAAAATACAATTTTATATAAATTATAATTTTACTACATTTATAATTAAAATGTATGATATATAGTAAATTAATTTAAAGGTTCTGTTATACTTACATATCAAAAGATGTGGAATAGGCAAGTGAGAGTCGGGCGCAAAATGTAAAGCGCTAAGACTTCGCTGATAATCTTATTTAAATAAATTTGAAAGTTGTGGTCCTCTCTTAGGACCATCTTCGACATGATGCTTACAGAAAGGTGTACAAAAGAATACTGACGGATTGTGAAATCAAAATAAATAATAAATGAGCGAGGTAAGATGAGCCGATGTGTAGCAGATCGTTAATATATGTAGTCGGGTAATCAAAGTGAAATAAATTATTTAATTAGATCGTAACGTAATAAATAACGAAAATGGGACATAAAGTATATGATTATAATTAAAATATTATTTTAATAACAGTAGAATTAATAAATTGACGATTTTATCAGTATGAAATAAATATATACGATTTATTCAAATATCCAATAATGCGAATAATTTTATAATGTGTGTGACAACATTAAAACTTCGACCTAATATGTAAATTATAACACACATATGTAATTTTCATTTTAAAATTAAAATATAACGTAAAGAATATTTAATAAAAAACTGAAAAGTATTTCTCATATTTTATAAATTATAAATACTATTAAAATACAATTTTATATAAATTATAATTTTACTACATTTATAATTAAAATGTATGATATATAGTAAATTAAAATAAAGGCTCTGTTATACTTACATATCAAGAGATGTGGAATAGGCAAGTGAGAGTCGGGCGCAAAATGTAAAGCGCTAAGACTTCGCTGATAATCTTATTTAAATAAATTTGAAAGTTGTGGTCCTTTCTTAGGACCATCTTCGACATGATGCTTACAGAAAGGTGTACAAAAGAATACTGACGGATTGTGAAATCAAAATAAATAATAAATGAGCGAGGTAAGATGAGCCGATGTGTAGCAGATCGTTAATATATGTAGTCGGGTAATCAAAGTGAAATAAATTATTTAATTAGATCGTAACGTAATAAATAACGAAAATGGGACATAAAGTATATGATTATAATTAAAATATTATTTTAATAACAGTAGAATTAATAAATTGACGATTTTATCAGTATCAAATAAATATATACGATTTATTCAAATATCCAATAATGCGAATAATTTTATAATGTGTGTGACAACATTAAAACTTCGACCTAATATGTAAATTATAACACACATATGTAATTTTCATTTTAAAATTAAAATATAACGTGAAGAATATCTAATGAACAACTGAAGAGTATTTCTTATATTTTATAAATTATAAATACTATTAAAATACAATTTTATATAAATTATAATTTTTCTACATTTATAATTAAAATGTATGATATATAGTAAATTAAAATAAAGGTTCTGTTATACTTACATATCAAAAGATGTGGAATAGGCAAGTGAGAGTCGGGCGCAAAATGTAAAGCGCTAAGACTTCGCTGATAATCTTATTTAAATAAATTTGAAAGTTGTGGTCCTCTCTTAGGACCATCTTCGACATGATGCTTACAGAAAGGTGTACAAAAGAATACTGACGGATTGTGAAATCAAAATAAATAATAAATGAGCGAGGTAAGATGAGCCGATGTGTAGCAGATCGTTAATATATGTAGTCGGGTAATCAAAGTGAAATAAATTATTTAATTAGATCGTAACGTAATAAATAACGAAAATGGGACATAAAGTATATGATTATAATTAAAATATTATTTTAATAACAGTAGAATTAATAAATTGACGATTTTATCAGTATGAAATAAATATATACGATTTATTCAAATATCCAATAATGCGAATAATTTTATAATGTGTGTGACAACATTAAAACTTCGACCTAATATGTAAATTATAACACACATATGTAATTTTCATTTTAAAATTAAAATATAACGTAAAGAATATTTAATAAAAAACTGAAAAGTATTTCTCATATTTTATAAATTATAAATACTATTAAAATACAATTTTATATAAATTATAATTTTACTACATTTATAATTAAAATGTATGATATATAGTAAATTAAAATAAAGGCTCTGTTATACTTACATATCAAGAGATGTGGAATAGGCAAGTGAGAGTCGGGCGCAAAATGTAAAGCGCTAAGACTTCGCTGATAATCTTATTTAAATAAATTTGAAAGTTGTGGTCCTTTCTTAGGACCATCTTCGACATGATGCTTACAGAAAGGTGTACAAAAGAATACTGACGGATTGTGAAATCAAAATAAATAATAAATGAGCGAGGTAAGATGAGCCGATGTGTAGCAGATCGTTAATATATGTAGTCGGGTAATCAAAGTGAAATAAATTATTTAATTAGATCGTAACGTAATAAATAACGAAAATGGGACATAAAGTATATGATTATAATTAAAATATTATTTTAATAACAGTAGAATTAATAAATTGACGATTTTATCAGTATCAAATAAATATATACGATTTATTCAAATATCCAATAATGCGAATAATTTTATAATGTGTGTGACAACATTAAAACTTCGACCTAATATGTAAATTATAACACACATATGTAATTTTCATTTTAAAATTAAAATATAACGTGAAGAATATCTAATGAACAACTGAAGAGTATTTCTTATATTTTATAAATTATAAATACTATTAAAATACAATTTTATATAAATTATAATTTTTCTACATTTATAATTAAAATGTATGATATATAGTAAATTAAAATAAAGGTTCTGTTATACTTACATATCAAAAGATGTGGAATAGGCAAGTGAGAGTCGGGCGCAAAATGTAAAGCGCTAAGACTTCGCTGATAATCTTATTTAAATAAATTTGAAAGTTGTGGTCCTCTCTTAGGACCATCTTCGACATGATGCTTACAGAAAGGTGTACAAAAGAATACTGACGGATTGTGAAATCAAAATAAATAATAAATGAGCGAGGTAAGATGAGCCGATGTGTAGCAGATCGTTAATATATGTAGTCGGGTAATCAAAGTGAAATAAATTATTTAATTAGATCGTAACGTAATAAATAACGAAAATGGGACATAAAGTATATGATTATAATTAAAATATTATTTTAATAACAGTAGAATTAATAAATTGACGATTTTATCAGTATGAAATAAATATATACGATTTATTCAAATATCCAATAATGCGAATAATTTTATAATGTGTGTGACAACATTAAAACTTCGACCTAATATGTAAATTATAACACACATATGTAATTTTCATTTTAAAATTAAAATATAACGTAAAGAATATTTAATAAAAAACTGAAAAGTATTTCTCATATTTTATAAATTATAAATACTATTAAAATACAATTTTATATAAATTATAATTTTACTACATTTATAATTAAAATGTATGATATATAGTAAATTAAAATAAAGGCTCTGTTATACTTACATATCAAGAGATGTGGAATAGGCAAGTGAGAGTCGGGCGCAAAATGTAAAGCGCTAAGACTTCGCTGATAATCTTATTTAAATAAATTTGAAAGTTGTGGTCCTTTCTTAAAACCATCTTCGACATGATGCTTACAGAAAGGTGTACAAAAGAATACTGACGGATTGTGAAATCAAAATAAATAATAAAGGAGCGAGGTAAGATGAGCCGATGTGTAACAGATCGTTAATATATGTAGTCGGGTAATCAAAGTAAAATAAATTATTTAATAAGATCCTAACGTAATAAATAACGAAAATAAGACATAAAGTATATGATTATAATTAAAATATAATTTTATAACAGTAGAATTAATAAATTGACGATTTTATCAGTATGAAATAAATATATACGATTTATTCAAATATCCAATAATGCGAATAATTTTATAATGTGTGTGACAACATTAAAACTTCGACCTAATATGTAAATTATAACACACATATATAATTTTCATTTTAAAATTAAAATATAACGTGAAGAATATCTAATGAACAACTGAAGAGTATTTCTTATATTTTATAAATTATAAATACTATTAAAATACAATTTTATATAAATTATAATTTTACTACATTTATAATTAAAATGTATGATATATAGTAAATTAAAATAAAGGTTCTGTTATACTTACATATCAAGAGTTGTGGAATAGGCAAGTGAGAGTCGGGCGCAAAATGTAAAGCGCTAAGACTTCGCTGATAATCTTATTTAAATAAATTTGAAAGTTGTGGTCCTCTCTTAGGACCATCTTCGACATGATGCTTACAGAAAGGTGTACAAAAGAATACTGACGGATTGTGAAATCAAAATAAATAATAAAGGAGCGAGGTAAGATGAGCCGATATGTAGCAGATCGTTAATATATGTAGTCGGGTAATCAAAGTGAAATAAATTATTTAATTAGATCGTAACGTAATAAATAACGAAAATGGGACATAAAGTATATGATTATAATTAAAATATTATTTTAATAACAGTAGAATTAATAAATTGACGATTTTATCAGTATGAAATAAATATATACGATTTATTCAAATATCCAATAATGCGAATAATTTTATAATGTGTGTGACAACATTAAAACTTCGACCTAATATGTAAATAATAACACACATATGTAATTTTCATTTTAAAATTAAAATATAACGTGAAAAATATCTAATGAACAACTGAAGAGTATTTCTTATATTTTATAAATTATAAATACTATTAAAATACAATTTTATATAAATTATAATTTTACTACGTTTATAATTAAAATGTATGATATATAGTAAATTAATTTAAAGGTTCTGTTATACTTACATATCAAAAGATGTGGAATAGGCAAGTGAGAGTCGGGCGCAAAATGTAAAGCGCTAAGACTTCGCTGATAATCTTATTTAAATAAATTTGAAAGTTGTGGTCCTCTCTTAGGACCATCTTCGACATGATGCTTACAGAAAGGTGTACAAAATAATACTGACGGATTGTGAAATCAAAATAAATAATAAAGGAGCGAGGTAAGATGAGCCGATGTGTAGCAGATCGTTAATATATGTAGTCGGGTAATCAAAGTGAAATAAATTATTTAATTAGATCGTAACGTAATAAATAACGAAAATGGGACATAAAGTATATGATTATAATTAAAATATTATTTTAATAACAGTAGAATTAATAAATTGACGATTTTATCAGTATCAAATAAATATATACGATTTATTCAAATATCCAATAATGCGAATAATTTTATAATGTGTGTGACAACATTAAAACTTCGACCTAATATGTAAATTATAACACACATATGTAATTTTCATTTTAAAATTAAAATATAACGTGAAGAATATCAAATGAACAACTGAAGAGTATTTCTTATATTTTATAAATTATAAATACTATTAAAATACAATTTTATATAAATTATAATTTTTCTACATTTATAATTAAAATGTATGATATATAGTAAATTAAAATAAAGGTTCTGTTATACTTACATATCAAGAGTTGTGGAATAGGCAAGTGAGAGTCGGGCGCAAAATGTAAAGCGCTAAGACTTCGCTGATAATCTTATTTAAATAAATTTGAAAGTTGTGGTCCTCTCTTAGGACCATATTCGACATGATGCTTACAGAAAGGTGTACAAAAGAATACTGACGGATTGTGAAATCAAAATAAATAATAAAGGAGCGAGGTAAGATGAGCCGATATGTAGCAGATCGTTAATATATGTAGTCGGGTAATCAAAGTGAAATAAATTATTTAATTAGATCGTAACGTAATAAATAACGAAAATGGGACATAAAGTATATGATTATAATTAAAATATTATTTTAATAACAGTAGAATTAATAAATTGACGATTTTATCAGTATGAAATAAATATATACGATTTATTCAAATATCCAATAATGCGAATAATTTTATAATGTGTGTGACAACATTAAAACTTCGACCTAATATGTAAATAATAACACACATATGTAATTTTCATTTTAAAATTAAAATATAACGTGAAGAATATCTAATGAACAACTGAAGAGTATTTCTTATATTTTATAAATTATAAATACTATTAAAATACAATTTTATATAAATTATAATTTTACTACATTTATAATTAAAATGTATGATATATAGTAAATTAATTTAAAGGTTCTGTTATACTTACATATCAAAAGATGTGGAATAGGCAAGTGAGAGTCGGGCGCAAAATGTAAAGCGCTAAGACTTCGCTGATAATCTTATTTAAATAAATTTGAAAGTTGTGGTCCTCTCTTAGGACCATCTTCGACATGATGCTTACAGAAAGGTGTACAAAATAATACTGACGGATTGTGAAATCAAAATAAATAATAAAGGAGCGAGGTAAGATGAGCCGATGTGTAGCAGATCGTTAATATATGTAGTCGGGTAATCAAAGTGAAATAAATTATTTAATTAGATCGTAACGTAATAAATAACGAAAATGGGACATAAAGTATATGATTATAATTAAAATATTATTTTAATAACAGTAGAATTAATAAATTGACGATTTTATCAGTATCAAATAAATATATACGATTTATTCAAATATCCAATAATGCGAATAATTTTATAATGTGTGTGACAACATTAAAACTTCGACCTAATATGTAAATTATAACACACATATGTAATTTTCATTTTAAAATTAAAATATAACGTGAAGAATATCAAATGAACAACTGAAGAGTATTTCTTATATTTTATAAATTATAAATACTATTAAAATACAATTTTATATAAATTATAATTTTTCTACATTTATAATTAAAATGTATGATATATAGTAAATTAAAATAAAGGTTCTGTTATACTTACATATCAAGAGAAGTGGAATAGGCAAGTGAAAGTCGGGCGCAAGGTCTAAAGCGCTAAGACTTCGCTGATAATCTTATTTAAATAAATTTGAAAGTTGTGGTCCTCTCTTAGGACCATCTTCGACATGATGCTTACAGAAAGGTGTACAAAAGAATACTGACGGATTGTGAAATCAAAATAAATAATAAAGGAGCGAGGTAAGATGAGCCGATATGTAGCAGATCGTTAATATATGTAGTCGGGTAATCAAAGTGAAATAAATTATTTAATTAGATCGTAACGTAATAAATAACGAAAATGGGACATAAAGTATATGATTATAATTAAAATATTATTTTAATAACAGTAGAATTAATAAATTGACGATTTTATCAGTATCAAATAAATATATACGATTTATTCAAATATCCAATAATGCGAATAATTTTATAATGTGTGTGACAACATTAAAACTTCGACCTAATATGTAAATTATAACACACATATGTAATTTTCATTTTAAAATTAAAATATAACGTGAAGAATATCTAATGAACAACTGAAGAGTATTTCTTATATTTTATAAATTATAAATACTATTAAAATACAATTTTATATAAATTATAATTTTACTACATTTATAATTAAAATGTATGATATATAGTAAATTAAAATAAAGGTTCTGTTATACTTACATATCAAGAGTTGTGGAATAGGCAAGTGAGAGTCGGGCGCAAAATGTAAAGCGCTAAGACTTCGCTGATAATCTTATTTAAATAAATTTGAAAGTTGTGGTCCTCTCTTAGGACCATCTTCGACATGATGCTTACAGAAAGGTGTACAAAAGAATACTGACGGATTGTGAAATCAAAATAAATAATAAAGGAGCGAGGTAAGATGAGCCGATATGTAGCAGATCGTTAATATATGTAGTCGGGTAATCAAAGTGAAATAAATTATTTAATTAGATCGTAACGTAATAAATAACGAAAATGGGACATAAAGTATATGATTATAATTAAAATATTATTTTAATAACAGTAGAATTAATAAATTGACGATTTTATCAGTATGAAATAAATATATACGATTTATTCAAATATCCAATAATGCGAATAATTTTATAATGTGTGTGACAACATTAAAACTTCGACCTAATATGTAAATAATAACACACATATGTAATTTTCATTTTAAAATTAAAATATAACGTGAAGAATATCTAATGAACAACTGAAGAGTATTTCTTATATTTTATAAATTATAAATACTATTAAAATACAATTTTATATAAATTATAATTTTACTACATTTATAATTAAAATGTATGATATATAGTAAATTTATTTAAAGGTTCTGTTATACTTACATATCAAAAGATGTGGAATAGGCAAGTGAGAGTCGGGCGCAAAATGTAAAGCGCTAAGACTTCGCTGATAATCTTATTTAAATAAATTTGAAAGTTGTGGTCCTCTCTTAGGACCATCTTCGACATGATGCTTACAGAAAGGTGTACAAAATAATACTGACGGATTGTGAAATCAAAATAAATAATAAAGGAGCGAGGTAAGATGAGCCGATGTGTAGCAGATCGTTAATATATGTAGTCGGGTAATCAAAGTGAAATAAATTATTTAATTAGATCGTAACGTAATAAATAACGAAAATGGGACATAAAGTATATGATTATAATTAAAATATTATTTTAATAACAGTAGAATTAATAAATTGACGATTTTATCAGTATCAAATAAATATATACGATTTATTCAAATATCCAATAATGCGAATAATTTTATAATGTGTGTGACAACATTAAAACTTCGACTTAATATGTAAATTATAACACACATATGTAATTTTCATTTTAAAATTAAAATATAACGTGAAGAATATCAAATGAACAACTGAAGAGTATTTCTTATATTTTATAAATTATAAATACTATTAAAATACAATTTTATATAAATTATAATTTTTCTACATTTATAATTAAAATGTATGATATATAGTAAATTAAAATAAAGGTTCTGTTATACTTACATATCAAGAGAAGTGGAATAGGCAAGTGAAAGTCGGGCGCAAGGTCTAAAGCGCTAAGACTTCGCTGATAATCTTATTTAAATAAATTTGAAAGTTGTGGTCCTCTCTTAGGACCATCTTCGACATGATGCTTACAGAAAGGTGTACAAAAGAATACTGACGGATTGTGAAATCAAAATAAATAATAAAGGAGCGAGGTAAGATGAGCCGATATGTAGCAGATTGTTAATATATGTAGTCGGGTAATCAAAGTGAAATAAATTATTTAATTAGATCGTAACGTAATAAATAACGAAAATGGGACATAAAGTATATGATTATAATTAAAATATTATTTTAATAACAGTAGAATTAATAAATTGACGATTTTATAAGTATCAAATAAATATATACGATTTATTCAAATATCCAATAATGCGAATAATTTTATAATGTGTGTGACAACATTAAAACTTCGACCTAATATGTAAATTATAACACACATATGTAATTTTCATTTTAAAATTAAAATATAACGTGAAGAATATCTAATGAACAACTGAAGAGTATTTCTTATATTTTATAAATTATAAATACTATTAAAATACAATTTTATATAAATTATAATTTTACTACATTTATAATTAAAATGTATGATATATAGTAAATTAAAATAAAGGTTCTGTTATACTTACATATCAAGAGTTGTGGAATAGGCAAGTGAGAGTCGGGCGCAAAATGTAAAGCGCTAAGACTTCGCTGATAATCTTATTTAAATAAATTTGAAAGTTGTGGTCCTCTCTTAGGACCATCTTCGACATGATGCTTACAGAAAGGTGTACAAAAGAATACTGACGGATTGTGAAATCAAAATAAATAATAAAGGAGCGAGGTAAGATGAGCCGATATGTAGCAGATCGTTAATATATGTAGTCGGGTAATCAAAGTGAAATAAATTATTTAATTAGATCGTAACGTAATAAATAACGAAAATGGGACATAAAGTATATGATTATAATTAAAATATTATTTTAATAACAGTAGAATTAATAAATTGACGATTTTATCAGTATGAAATAAATATATACGATTTATTCAAATATCCAATAATGCGAATAATTTTATAATGTGTGTGACAACATTAAAACTTCGACCTAATATGTAAATAATAACACACATATGTAATTTTCATTTTAAAATTAAAATATAACGTGAAGAATATCTAATGAACAACTGAAGAGTATTTCTTATATTTTATAAATTATAAATACTATTAAAATACAATTTTATATAAATTATAATTTTACTACATTTATAATTAAAATGTATGATATATAGTAAATTTATTTAAAGGTTCTGTTATACTTACATATCAAAAGATGTGGAATAGGCAAGTGAGAGTCGGGCGCAAAATGTAAAGCGCTAAGACTTCGCTGATAATCTTATTTAAATAAATTTGAAAGTTGTGGTCTTCTCTTAGGACCATCTTCGACATGATGCTTACAGAAAGGTGTACAAAAGAATACTGACGGATTGTGAAATCAAAATAAATAATAAATGAGCGAGGTAAGATGAGCCGATGTGTAGCAGATCGTTAATATATGTAGTCGGGTAATCAAAGTGAAATAAATTATCTAATTAGATCGTAACGTAATAAATAACGAAAATGGGACATAAAGTATATGATTATAATTAAAATATTATTTTAATAACAGTAGAATTAATAAATTGACGATTTTATCAGTATGAAATAAATATATACGATTTATTCAAATATCCAATAATGCGAATAATTTTATAATGTGTGTGACAACATTAAAACTTCGACCTAATATGTAAATTATAACACACATATGTAATTTTCATTTTAAAATTAAAATATAACGTAAAGAATATTTAATAAAAAACTGAAAAGTATTTCTCATATTTTATAAATTATAAATACTATTAAAATACAATTTTATATAAATTATAATTTTACTACATTTATAATTAAAATGTATGATATATAGTAAATTAAAATAAAGGCTCTGTTATACTTACATATCAAGAGATGTGGAATAGGCAAGTGAGAGTCGGGCGCATAATGTAAAGCGCTAAGACTTCGCTGATAATCTTATTTAAATAAATTTGAAAGTTGTGGTCCTTTCTTAGGACCATCTTCGACATGATGCTTACAGAAAGGTGTACAAAAGAATACTGACGGATTGTGAAATCAAAATAAATAATAAATGAGCGAGGTAAGATGAGCCGATGTGTAGCAGATCGTTAATATATGTAGTCGGGTAATCAAAGTGAAATAAATTATTTAATTAGATCGTAACGTAATAAATAACGAAAATGGGACATAAAGTATATGATTATAATTAAAATATTATTTTAATAACAGTAGAATTAATAAATTGACGATTTTATCAGTATCAAATAAATATATACGATTTATTCAAATATCCAATAATGCGAATAATTTTATAATGTGTGTGACAACATTAAAACTTCGACCTAATATGTAAATTATAACACACATATGTAATTTTCATTTTAAAATTAAAATATAACGTGAAGAATATCTAATGAACAACTGAAGAGTATTTCTTATATTTTATAAATTATAAATACTATTAAAATACAATTTTATATAAATTATAATTTTTCTACATTTATAATTAAAATGTATGATATATAGTAAATTAAAATAAAGGTTCTGTTATACTTACATATCAAAAGATGTGGAATAGGCAAGTGAGAGTCGGGCGCAAAATGTAAAGCGCTAAGACTTCGCTGATAATCTTATTTAAATAAATTTGAAAGTTGTGGTCCTCTCTTAGGACCATCTTCGACATGATGCTTACAGAAAGGTGTACAAAAGAATACTGACGGATTGTGAAATCAAAATAAATAATAAATGAGCGAGGTAAGATGAGCCGATGTGTAGCAGATCGTTAATATATGTAGTCGGGTAATCAAAGTGAAATAAATTATTTAATTAGATCGTAACGTAATAAATAACGAAAATGGGACATAAAGTATATGATTATAATTAAAATATTATTTTAATAACAGTAGAATTAATAAATTGACGATTTTATCAGTATCAAATAAATATATACGATTTATTCAAATATCCAATAATGCGAATAATTTTATAATGTGTGTGACAACATTAAAACTTCGACCTAATATGTAAATTATAACACACATATGTAATTTTCATTTTAAAATTAAAATATAACGTAAAGAATATTTAATAAAAAACTGAAAAGTATTTCTCATATTTTATAAATTATAAATACTATTAAAATACAATTTTATATAAATTATAATTTTACTACATTTATAATTAAAATGTATGATATATAGTAAATTAAAATAAAGGCTCTGTTATACTTACATATCAAGAGATGTGGAATAGGCAAGTGAGAGTCGGGCGCAAAATGTAAAGCGCTAAGACTTCGCTGATAATCTTATTTAAATAAATTTGAAAGTTGTGGTCCTTTCTTAAAACCATCTTCGACATGATGCTTACAGAAAGGTGTACAAAAGAATACTGACGGATTGTGAAATCAAAATAAATAATAAAGGAGCGAGGTAAGATGAGCCGATGTGTAACAGATCGTTAATATATGTAGTCGGGTAATCAAAGTAAAATAAATTATTTAATAAGATCCTAACGTAATAAATAACGAAAATAAGACATAAAGTATATGATTATAATTAAAATATAATTTTATAACAGTAGAATTAATAAATTGACGATTTTATCAGTATGAAATAAATATATACGATTTATTCAAATATCCAATAATGCGAATAATTTTATAATGTGTGTGACAACATTAAAACTTCGACCTAATATGTAAATTATAACACACATATATAATTTTCATTTTAAAATTAAAATATAACGTGAAGAATATCTAATGAACAACTGAAGAGTATTTCTTATATTTTATAAATTATAAATACTATTAAAATACAATTTTATATAAATTATAATTTTACTACATTTATAATTAAAATGTATGATATATAGTAAATTAAAATAAAGGTTCTGTTATACTTACATATCAAGAGTTGTGGAATAGGCAAGTGAGAGTCGGGCGCAAAATGTAAAGCGCTAAGACTTCGCTGATAATCTTATTTAAATAAATTTGAAAGTTGTGGTCCTCTCTTAGGACCATCTTCGACATGATGCTTACAGAAAGGTGTACAAAAGAATACTGACGGATTGTGAAATCAAAATAAATAATAAAGGAGCGAGGTAAGATGAGCCGATATGTAGCAGATCGTTAATATATGTAGTCGGGTAATCAAAGTGAAATAAATTATTTAATTAGATCGTAACGTAATAAATAACGAAAATGGGACATAAAGTATATGATTATAATTAAAATATTATTTTAATAACAGTAGAATTAATAAATTGACGATTTTATCAGTATGAAATAAATATATACGATTTATTCAAATATCCAATAATGCGAATAATTTTATAATGTGTGTGACAACATTAAAACTTCGACCTAATATGTAAATTATAACACACATATGTAATTTTCATTTTAAAATTAAAATATAACGTAAAGAATATTTAATAAAAAACTGAAAAGTATTTCTTATATTTTATAAATTATAAATACTATTAAAATACAATTTTATATAAATTATAATTTTACTACATTTATAATTAAAATGTATGATATATAGTAAATTAAAATAAAGGCTCTGTTATACTTACATATATTATTAAAATTATTCAAAATTTTTATTCATACTGAATATTAACCATTGATGTTTTATTGCTATCTTTTTTTTTGTTTTGACTTTTATTTATTTATTATTAATTAATTAATTTATTATTAATTTTAATGTTTTGCTATTTATTGTAATATTTACTATTAATTTTAATATTATGCTATAAAACTGCTATTTTTAAGCTGTTAAAAGCTTTATATTATTTTATATTTACCTTACACAAACGTTATTTCTGTCATAGCTTATTATGAACGCATCATTCTCACAAGTAACCGAAAATTTAATGGTGACCAGAAACGAAAGCCGCCTGGCATTTATGGATGAAGCAACGGGAAGATGCGCATTGGAATCAGTTATTAATTTCGGTTGCTATCCACATGGCAACTTTTTTATCAGCGAAGGGAAGCCGGGAAAGGTCCTTAAAGTGCAAGCTAAGGAATGCATTGGTCTTCATTTTTTAACAGCAATGCAGTGTATACTTTCTCAGTACTCCATTGGTTTATATTCTGATCTGGTCGGTAAGAAATAACATAGTGAAACATATTTACACACAAAGAAACATAAAAATGTTCCTTCGCTGACTTTTACGATGTGTGAATGTCGCAAAACATCTCATTCTCTCTATTCTCTTAATTTAAGAATTATTTTCGTTTTTTTTATAATTAGAAAAACTTATAAAATCTAATAGACAATACATCTAATTTTAAACGAGAGTCAAGACGTTTGTAAAATACAGGATGACAGATTGCTGAAACTAAATAGCTTGTTATTTTGTAATGAGAAGACAGAATGTAATAATTAAACCCTATCTCTAGAAATAGAATTTCTCATTTTTTTATTTAATGCAATAAGAGAATATGTAGAAGAATATTTTAACTCGTAAAAAAATAAATGTTATAAGGATGAACTTGAAAAAATCTCGACTGACTGTGAATAGCGAGAAATATTAGAATAGAATAGAATAAAATATATATATGTATATATTTTTTTGTTTTTTATAAATATATATATATATATATATATATATATATTTAGTTTTATTGTGATTTTTGACGAGTTACAATTGCTTCCTCTGCCGGATTACATTTTACATTTTCTTATATACGAACATATCTCTTAAGGTCTCTTTAGACAAAATCTATAATTCGTGACAAAATTCAAAACAGAATTCTATTTATATAATATTATGCCACATATGTTTTAATGTATACGTGTATCCCCAATATATATTTTAATTTGTATATATTTTACATGCTCAAAAATGTTTTCTGTATTATACATAAAATTTATAAATAGAATTCTGTCTTGAGTTTTGTCGCGAATTATATATTTAGATCGTTTAAAAAGGTCTTTATTTTTATTCATTCTACAACATCTAAATCTCATCAAATTTATGTAAAATGCTTCAATAGAGTTTGTCGTTAAAAGGAATTAACATGATAATAATCTAACTTTTCTATTTTTTTCTATATAATAAGCTATAAATATGAATTTTTTCATATGTATCTTGTAGGCTTAGGTGGTACATTTGTGATGAAAAATGGAAGAGCCAGACACCACGTCATGCCATATTTGTGGAATGATCAATTAACAACGGCAGTAAATATTCATAATTGGCTTCATTATTGTGACTTAGACGCACCTTTGGTAGCGATTGGCACACTTCTTAGTAGTAGTCTATGTTATAAAAAATTTTGTCAACGTTATAATTTCGAGGTAATGTGAATGCTTAAAAATTAAAAGCAATATATTTCAATAAGTATTCATAAGCTTCGTTTTCAGGATTACGGGCTCACTCAGAGTCATTTCCATGCTTATTCCTCTAACGGAGCAGGTGGACACTTTGACACGGACCTAGAACCGATAAACACAGTGGAGTATTTAGGATATTTTTATCCTGCGAGACGATTTTATCATATAGATCCACAATTGCAGTACGCAGGACTGCAAGACTTTACCGATATAATGTCATACTGGCGACCATCTGACACTGTTTAAACTCGATTTTGATTAGAAATGCTAATGCGATTGTTGCATTATTGTTTATAATTATAAATATTAATGATAAATTATCCCTTTTCTTATATCTTATATATTTTCCTTTTTATTATATTTTTCTCGGCTTTATTTCTTTCAATTTAGCGATTATTTTATGTTTCTTATGATATCTTATATATTTTCCTTTTTTATTATATTTTTCTCAGTTTAATTTCTGTAAATTTAGCGATTATTTTGTGTTTTCACATTATGTATTTTAAATCTTTACTTTCTATTAGTATAAAATGCACTATATTAGTCACAATTTCTATAATTAACTTATTAATTAAATAATGAACTGTGAAAAATAGTTATAATATTAAATTGAGCGCAAATAAAAATATGAAAATAATAAAATATAGATTCTGCTATATTTGCGATGTTTGAATTATTATATTGATATATTTTCATCATTACATTTTTAAAAAAATATCACTATATCTCTCTCTCTCACTCAATGAGAATTTAAGATTTTTAATGAGCACTATATTTTGTCAAATTAGAAATTTTAAATGAGTAACATAGTTCGTTAAATTAAAAATTATATTATGTAATTATACATATATTATGATTTTCGTTGTATTTGTCCATTGATATTAGTATTACTTAAATTTTCTTTCACACACATATATCATAATACAAAAAGATTGTAAGCTGTAATATAGTTCGAAAAAATACTTTCGAAAGATGATTATTGAGATCGTTGATTATTCGATTCACCAGTAAGTGATAATATGCATATCCTCATTGTGCATTTTCTTTATTATTGTTTAGGATTTCTGACTACTGTTTGTTAGACTGTGATACACAAAATTGGGATTTAAGTAAAATGCTTTCTTCTTTTATCAGACCATCCATATATTAAGCTAAAATTGCTTTTTTATTTTAAGAAAAACAAGAAAACGATTTTGAAAAATAAGCATCATGTATTTCGATATTGCTTAATAAAATTTTAGTTTTTACATTGAATTCAGAGCAATGCGGTGAAAATCTATATATCTATTCAAATAAAATCATTATTTCAAAACCATTAAATCAGCCTTCTGTCTCGAGAATTTAATACAGATAACACATACAAATGATAACAGTAGATAAAATATTATTTATTATAAAGAGAAACGGTTAGAATAATGTAATTTTTATTATACTAGAACAATACTGGCGCGCGCTACGCGCGTGCATTTATTTACTGACGTTGTACAATATTCAATAAATTATACAGTTAAACATGTGATTTTATATTTACATACTCGATTATACACCAGCACTTAGCACTATGCAACAACATCCTGCACCCTGCACCAGCACCCTTTTTTTCTTTACATAGGAAAAACCTTGCATAGGTTCCCTCAGTCCTAAAAAGGACCGAAAGGTATGTCGGATTCCTACCGGCTAAGAATCCGTACATAATTTTATTTCTATGAATAACAATTACGTACGGACATAATTTTAATTCTATGAAATTTTTGAATTAAAATAATGTACTCGCTGTGCATGCATGCCATCTGATTGACATGCATATATAATTTTAATTCTTAGATTCTTTGATCTTTGACAAAATGTTGCATCTTAAAATTAAAATTCTGCCTCGGTGCAGGCATATTCATTGGTTTCTGCAAGAATATGGCACTTTAAAATTAAAATTCTGTTTCGGTGCAGGCATATTTTTTTTGTTTTCTGCAACAATTTTGCATCTTAGAATTAAAATTCTGCCTCGGTGCTTATTTTTTGATTCCTGCAATGATATTGCATATTACAATTAAAATTTTGCGTCGGTGCATATTCTTTGATTCCTGCGATGATATTGCATATTAGAATTAAGATTTTGCCTCGGTGCAGGCATATTCATTGGTTTTTGCCAAAATTTTGCATCTTGAAATTAAAATTTTGCTTCAGTAATCGTGTAGTATCGCGGATGTTAAAAAAAATCGAATGACCATTTTATTATGCATACATGCAGTAATATTGCATTGAAATTCAAACGCGCGATAATTTCGTTAATAGAAGCTTGTGCAGCCGTAGTTATAACATTGTGTTAAGCATCTTAATAAAGGAATTATAATTATATCACGAATCGTAATACGAACGTTCAGCAGTTCTGTTAAGTTAATTCCGTGCAACCGTAGCGTAATTATCTACTTTTATTCATAATTGCTACTTGGAGTGTTTCTCCAAAGTTTTACGTAATTAATATTGCCAAAAAGAAATTTCGCGAATTATAAATATAGTGAGAATAATGCAAATTATCACATTTATAAGTAGAAATAGCGTCGAAGTTCGAATCAAATACGTTTACAGTATAATCACTGTGATGTGCGTCATTGACACTTTAAAAATTAAATACTTTCAAATAAAATGTGAATGAGATTCTCCTCGACAAAGAATTTAACAGAATGGCAGTAACGTTGCAACAATCGATAAGTAAATTTATTTATTATATTCGCGTGATTAATATAATTACATTTTCGAAAAAATAAAACCACAAGAAATAGCCAAAATTCACGAACTTGGCCTAACACACATTATACACATAACAAACATTTTTATTTCATTAGAATTAAATTTTTAATATTAATCTAAAATAATAATAATGTAGAAGTAAATAATAAAGATTCAGATATCTCAAACAACTTATAAGAATACACAATACATATCAAATATTTTTTATTACTGTATCTATAATCGTTACAAATGGAGTATAATAGAGCCCTTTACATTAATTTACTATATATCATATATTTTAATTACAAATGTATTATAATTAAAATTAATATGAAATTATATTTCAATTGTACTTATAATTGTTTTAATAATTTATAAATTATATGGGATATACTTCTGTTGTTCATTACATTTTCTATACGTTATATTTTATTTTGACAATTGAAAATTATGTATGTGTATTATTAGTTAAATATTAAGTCAAAGTCTTAATGTTGTTATTATAAAATTATCCGCATTATTGGATATTTGAATAGATCGTATATATTTATTTGATACTGATAAAATCGTCAATTTATTAATTCTATAGTTATTATAATTGTATTTTAATTATAATCATGTACTTTATGTCCCATTTTTGTCATTTATTCCGTTACGATCTAATTACATAATTTATTACACTATGATTACCCGACTACATATATTAACGAACTGTTATTCATCGGCTCATCTTATCTCGCTCCTTTATGATTTATTTTGATTTCACAATCCGTCAGTATTCTTTTGTACACCGTTCTGTTAACATCATGTCGAAGATGGTCCTAAAAAAAACCACAACTTTCAAATTTAAATTAAAAACATTACTAGCGAAGTCTTAGCGCTTTAGAACTTGCGATCGGCTCTCGCTTGCCTATTCCACATCTCTTAATATGTAAGTATAAAAAAGCATTTATTTTAATTAACTTTATATTATATATTTTAATTATAAATGTAGTATAATTATAATTTTTATAAACTTGCATTTTAATTGTATTTATAATTTATAAATTATAAGAAATATTCTTCTGTTGTTCATTACATATTTCTCACGTTATATTTAATTTAAAAATAAAAATTACATATGTGCATTATAAGTTAGATATTAAGTGGAAGTTTTAATGCTGTCACACACATTATAAAATTATTCGCATTATTAGATATTTGAATAAATCTTATATATTTATTTGATACTGATAAAAACGTCAATTTATTAATTCTACTGTTATTAAAATTATATTATAATTATAATCATATACTTTAAGTCCCAATTTCGTCATTTATTCCGTTATGATCTAATTGAATATATAATTTCACTTTGATTACCCGACTACATATATTAATTATCTATTATTTATCGGCTCATCTTATCTCGCTCCTTTATGATTTATTTTGATTTCACAATCCGTCAGTATTCTTTTGTACACCATTCTGTAAACATCATGTCGAAGATGGTCCTAAGAAAAGACCACTACTTTCAAATTTAAATAAAGAACATTACTAGTGAAGTCTTAGCGCTTTAGACCTTGCGCTCGGCTCTCACTTGCCTATTCCACATCTCCTAATATGTAAGTATAAAAAAGCCTTTATTTTAATTAACTATATATTATATATTTTAATTATAAATGTAGTATAATTATAATTTATATAAAATTGCATTTTAATTGTATTTATAATTTATAAATTATAAGAAATATTCTTCTGTTGTTCATTACATATTTCTCACGTTATATTTAATTTGAAAATAAAAATTACATATATGCATTATAAGTTAGATATTAGGTCGAAGTTTTAATGCTGACACACACATTATAAAATTATTCGCATTATTAGATATTTGAATGAATCTTATATATTTATTTGATACTGATAAAAACGTCAATTTATTAATTATACTGTTATCAAAATTGTATTTTAATTATAATCATATACTTTATGTCCCATTTTCGTTATTTAATCCGTTACGATATAATTGAATATGTAATTTCACTTTGATTACCCGACTACATATATTAATTATCTATTATTTATCGGCTCATCTTATCTCGCTCCTTTATGATTTATTTTGATTTCACAATCCGTCAGTATTCTTTTGTATACCATTCTGTAAACATCATGTCGAAGATGGTCCTAAGAAAGGACCACAACTTACAAATTTAAATAAAGAACAATACTAGTGAAGACTTAGCGCTTTATACCTTGCGCTCGGCTCTCACTTGCCTATTCCACATCTCTTAATATATAAGTATAAAAAAGCCTTTATTTTAATTAACTATATATCATATATTTTATTTATAAATGTAGTAAAATTATAATTTATATAAAATTGCATTTTAATTGTAATAATAATTTATAAATTATAAGAAATATTCTTCTGTTGTTCATTACATATTTCTCACGTTATATTTAATTTAAAAATAAAAATTACATATGTGTATTATAAGTTACATATTAGGTCGAAGTTTTAATGCTGTCACACACATTATAAAATTATTCGCATTATTATATATTTGAATAAATCGTATATATTTATTTGATACTGATAAAATCGTCAATTTTTTAATTCTACTGTTATCAAAATTGTATTTTAATTATAATCATATACTTTATGTCCCATTTTCGTTATTTAAATTGTTACGATCTAATTGAATAATTAATTTCACTTTGATTACCCGACTACATATATTAATTATCTATTATTTATCGGCTCATCTTATCTCGCTCCTTTATGATTTATTTTGATTTCACAATCCGTCAGTATTCTTTTGTATACCATTCTGTAAACATCATGTCGAAGATGGTCCTAAGAAAGGACCACAACTTACAAATTTAAATAAAGAACAATACTAGTGAAGACTTAGCGCTTTATACCTTGCGCTCGGCTCTCACTTGCCTATTCCACATCTCTTAATATATAAGTATAAAAAAGCCTTTATTTTAATTAACTATATATCATATATTTTATTTATAAATGTAGTAAAATTATAATTTATATAAAATTGCATTTTAATTGTAATAATAATTTATAAATTATAAGAAATATTCTTCTGTTGTTCATTACATATTTCTCACGTTATATTTAATTTAAAAATAAAAATTACATATGTGTATTATAAGTTACATATTAGGTCGAAGTCTTAATGCTGTCACACACATTATAAAATTATTCGCATTATTATATATTTGAATAAATCGTATATATTTATTTGATACTGATAAAATCGTCAATTTTTTAATTCTACTGTTATCAAAATTGTATTTTAATTATAATCATATACTTTATGTCCCATTTTCGTTATTTAAATTGTTACGATCTAATTGAATAATTAATTTCACTTTGATTACCCGACTACATATATTAATTATCTATTATTTATCGGCTCATCTTATCTCGCTTTTTTATGATTTATTTTGATTTCACAATCCGTCAGTATTCTTTTGTACACCATTCTGTAAACATCATGTCGAAGATGGTCCTAAGAAAGGACCACAACTTTCAAATTTAAATAAAGAACATTACTAGTGAAGTCTTAGCGCTTCAGATTTTGCATTCGGCTCTCACTTGCCTATTCCACATCTTTTAATATGTAAGTATAAAAAAGCCTTTTTTTTAATTAACCATATATCATATATTTTAATTATATATGTAGTAAAATTATAATTTATATATAATTGCATTTTAATTGTATTTATAAATTATAAACTATAAGAAATATTCTTCTGTTGTTCATTACATATTTCTCACGTTATATTTAATTTGAAAATAAAAATTACATATGTGCATTATAAGTTACATATTAGGTCGAAGTTTTATTGCTGTCACACATATTATAAAATTATTCGCATTATTAGTTATTTGAATAAATCTTATATATTAATTTGATACTGATAAAATCGTCAATTTATTAATTATACTCTTATTAAAATTGTATTTTAATTATAATCAAATACTTTATGTCCCAATTTCGTAATTTATTCCGTTATGATCTAATTGAATAATTAATTTCACTTTGATTACCCGACTACATATATTAATTATCTATTATTTATCGGCTCATCTTATCTCGCTTTTTTATGATTTATTTTGATTTCACAATCCGTCAGTATTCTTTTGTACACCATTCTGTAAACATCATGTCGAAGATGGTCCTAAGAAAGGACCACAACTTTCAAATTTAAATAAAGAACATTACTAGTGAAGTCTTAGCGCTTCAGATTTTGCATTCGGCTCTCACTTGCCTATTCCACATCTTTTAATATGTAAGTATAAAAAAGCCTTTTTTTTAATTAACCATATATCATATATTTTAATTATATATGTAGTAAAATTATAATTTATATATAATTGCATTTTAATTGTATTTATAAATTATAAACTATAAGAAATATTCTTCTGTTGTTCATTACATATTTCTCACGTTATATTTAATTTGAAAATAAAAATTACATATGTGCATTATAAGTTACATATTAGGTCGAAGTTTTATTGCTGTCACACATATTATAAAATTATTCGCATTATTAGTTATTTGAATAAATCTTATATATTAATTTGATACTGATAAAATCGTCAATTTATTAATTATACTCTTATTAAAATTGTATTTTAATTATAATCAAATACTTTATGTCCCAATTTCGTAATTTATTCCGTTATGATCTAATTGAATAATTAATTTCACTTTGATTACCCGACTACATATATTAATTATCTATTATTTATCGGCTCATCTTATCTCGCTTTTTTATGATTTATTTTGATTTCACAATCCGTCAGTATTCTTTTGTACACCATTCTGTAAACATCATGTCGAAGATGGTCCTAAGAAAGGACCACAACTTTCAAATTTAAATAAAGAACATTACTAGTGAAGTCTTAGCGCTTCAGATTTTGCATTCGGCTCTCACTTGCCTATTCCACATCTTTTAATATGTAAGTATAAAAAAGCCTTTTTTTTAATTAACCATATATCATATATTTTAATTATATATGTAGTAAAATTATAATTTATATATAATTGCATTTTAATTGTATTTATAAATTATAAACTATAAGAAATATTCTTCTGTTGTTCATTACATATTTCTCACGTTATATTTAATTTGAAAATAAAAATTACATATGTGCATTATAAGTTACATATTAGGTCGAAGTTTTATTGCTGTCACACATATTATAAAATTATTCGCATTATTAGTTATTTGAATAAATCTTATATATTAATTTGATACTGATAAAATCGTCAATTTATTAATTATACTCTTATTAAAATTGTATTTTAATTATAATCAAATACTTTATGTCCCAATTTCGTAATTTATTCCGTTATGATCTAATTGAATAATTAATTTCACTTTGATTACCCGACTACATATATTAATTATCTATTATTTATCGGCTCATCTTATCTCGCTCCTTTATGATTTATTTTGATTTCACAATCCGTCAGTATTCTTTTGTACACCATTCTGTAAACATCATGTCGCGGATGGTCCTAAGAAAGGATCACAACTTTCAAATTTAAATAAAGAACATTACTAGTGAAGTCTTAGCGCTTTAGATTTTGCGTTCGGCTCTCACTTGCCTATTCCACATCTCCCAATATGTAAGTATAAAAAAGCCTTTATTTTAAATAACTATATATCATATATTTTAATTATAAATGTAGTAAAATTATAATTTATATATAATTGCATTTTAATTGTATTTATAAATTATAAACTATAAGAAATATTCTTCTGTTGTTCATTACATATTTCTCACGTTATATTTAATTTGAAAATAAAAATTACATATGTGCATTATAAGTTACATATTAGGTCGAAGTTTTATTGCTGTCACACACATTATAAAATTATTCGCATTATTAGATATTTGAATGAATCTTATATATTTATTTGATAATGATAAAAACGTCAATTTATTAATTCTACTGTTATTAAAATTATATTATAATTATAATCATATACTTTATGTCCCAATTTCCTCATTTATTCCGTTATGATCTAATTGAATAATTAATTTCACTTTGATTACCCGACTACATATATTAATTATCTATTATTTATCGGCTCACCTTATCTCGCTCTTTTATGATTTATTTTGATTTCACAATCCGTCAGTTTTCTTTGGTATACCATTCTGTAAACATCATGTCGAAGATGGTCCTAAGAAAGGACCACAACTTACAAATTTAAATAAAGAACATTACTAGTGAAGTCTTAGCGCTTTATACCTTGCGCTCGGCTCTCACTTGCCTATTCCACATCTCTTAATATATATGTATAAAAAAGTCTTTATTTTTATTAACTATATATCATATATTTTATTTGTAAATGTAGTAAAATTATATTTTATATAAAATTGCATTTTAATTGTAATAATAATTTATAAATTGTAAGAAATATGTTTCTGTTGTTCATTACATATTTCTCACGTTATATTTAATTAAAAAATAAAAATTACATATGTGCATTATAAGTTAGATATTAAGTCGAAGTTTTAATGCTGTCACACACATTATAAAATTATTCGCATTATTAGATATTTGAATAAATCTTATATATTTATTTGATACTGATAAAAACGTCAAATTATTAATTCTACTGTTATTAAAATTCT
This sequence comes from Lasius platythorax, assembly GCA_963971435.1. Lineage (NCBI taxonomy): Eukaryota > Metazoa > Arthropoda > Insecta > Hymenoptera > Formicidae > Lasius > Lasius platythorax. The sequence goes on along the minus strand of CAXASD010000001.1, from coordinate 62,962 downwards.
ATTTTAATTATAATCATATACTTTAAGTCCCAATTTCGTCATTTATTCCGTTATGATCTAATTGAATAATTAATTTCACTTTGATTACCCGACTACATATATTAATTATCTATTATTTATCGGCTCATCTTATCTCGCTCCTTTATGATTTATTTTGATTTCACAATCCGTCAGAATTCTTTTGTACAGCATTCTGTCAACATCATGTCGAAGATGGTCCTAAGAAAGGACCACAACTTTCAAATTTGAATAAAGAACATTACTAGTGTAGTCTTAGCGCTTTAGACCTTGCGCTCGGCTCTCACTTGCCAATTCCACATCTCATAATATGTAAGTATAAAAAAGCCTTTATTTTAAATAACTATATATTATATATTTTAATTATAAATGTAATATAATTATAATTTATATAAAATTTCATTTTAATTGTATTTATAATTTATAAATTATAAGAAATATTCTTCTGTTGTTCATTACATATTTCTCACGTTATATTTAATTTAAAAATAAAAATTACATATGTGTATTATAAGTTACATATTAGGTCGAAGTTTTAATGCTGTCACACACATTATAAAATTATTCGCATTATTATATATTTGAATAAATCGTATATATTTATTTGATACTGATAAAATCGTCAATTTTTTAATTCTACTGTTATCAAAATTGTATTTTAATTATAATCATATACTTTATGTCCCATTTTCGTTATTTAAATTGTTACGATCTAATTGAATAATTAATTTCACTTTGATTACCCGACTACATATATTAATTATCTATTATTTATCGGCTCATCTTATCTCGCTTTTTTATGATTTATTTTGATTTCATAATCCGTCAGTATTCTTTTGTACACCATTCTGTAAACATCATGTCGAAGATGGTCCTAAGAAAAAACCACAACTTTCAAATTTGAATAAAGAACATTACTAGTGAAGTCTTAGCGCTTTAGATTTTGCGTTCGGCTCTCACTTGCCTATTCCACATCTCCCAATATGTAAGTATAAAAAAGCCTTTATTTTAAATAACTATATATCATATATTTTAATTATAAATGTAGTAAAATTATTATTTATATATAATTGCATTTTAATTGTATTTATAAATTATAAGAAATATTCTTCTGTTGTTCATTACATATTTCTCACGTTATATTTAATTTGAAAATAAAAATTACATATGTGCATTATAAGTTACGTATTAGGTCGAAGTTTTAATGCTGTCACACATATTATAAAATTATTCGCATTATTAGTTATTTGAATAAACCTTATATATTAATTTGATACTGATAAAATTTTCAATTTATTAATTATACTCTTATTAAAATTGTATTTTAATTATAATCAAATACTTTATGTCCCAATTTCGTAATTTATTCCGTTATGATTTAATTGAATAATTAATTTCACTTTGATTACCCGACTACATATATTAATTATCTATTATTTATCGGCTCATCTTATCTCGCTCCTTTATGATTTATTTTGATTTCACAATCCGTCAGAATTCTTTTGTACAGCATTCTGTCAACATCATGTCGAAGATGGTCCTAAGAAAGGACCACAACTTTCAAATTTGAATAAAGAACATTACTAGTGTAGTCTTAGCGCTTTAGACCTTGCGCTCGGCTCTCACTTGCCAATTCCACATCTCATAATATGTAAGTATAAAAAAGCCTTTATTTTAAATAACTATATATTATATATTTTAATTATAAATGTAATATAATTATAATTTATATAAAATTTCATTTTAATTGTATTTATAATTTATAAATTATAAGAAATATTCTTCTGTTGTTCATTACATATTTCTCACGTTATATTTAATTTAAAAATAAAAATTACATATGTGTATTATAAGTTACATATTAGGTCGAAGTTTTAATGCTGTCACACACATTATAAAATTATTCGCATTATTATATATTTGAATAAATCGTATATATTTATTTGATACTGATAAGATCGTCAATTTTTTAATTCTACTGTTATCAAAATTGTATTTTAATTATAATCATATACTTTATGTCCCATTTTCGTTATTTAATCCTTTACGATTTAATTGAATAATTAATTTCACTTTGATTATTCGACTACATATATTAATTATCTATTATTTATCGGCTCATCTTATCTCGCTTTTTTATGATTTATTTTGATTTCACAATCCGTCAGTATTCTTTTGTACACCATTCTGTAAACATCATGTCGAAGATGGTCCTAAGAAAAAACCACAACTTTCAAATTTGAATAAAGAACATTACTAGTGAAGTCTTAGCGCTTTAGATTTTGCGTTCGGCTCTCACTTGCCTATTCCACATCTCCCAATATGTAAGTATAAAAAAGCCTTTATTTTAAATAACTATATATCATATATTTTAATTATAAATGTAGTAAAATTATTATTTATATATAATTGCATTTTAATTGTATTTATAAATTATAAGAAATATTCTTCTGTTGTTCATTACATATTTCTCACGTTATATTTAATTTGAAAATAAAAATTACATATGTGCATTATAAGTTACATATTAGGTCGAAGTTTTAATGCTGTCACACATATTATAAAATTATTCGCATTATTAGTTATTTGAATAAACCTTATATATTAATTTGATACTGATAAAATTTTCAATTTATTAATTATACTCTTATTAAAATTGTATTTTAATTATAATCAAATACTTTATGTCCCAATTTCGTAATTTATTCCGTTATGATTTAATTGAATAATTAATTTCACTTTGATTACCCGACTACATATATTAATTATCTATTATTTATCGGCTCATCTTATCTCGCTCCTTTATGATTTATTTTGATTTCACAATCCGTTAGTATTCTTTTGTACACCATTCTGTAAACATCATGTCGAGGATGGTCTTAAGAAAGGACCACAACTTTCAAATTTAATTAAAGAACATTACTAGTGTAGTCTTAGCGCTTTAGACCTTGCGCTCGGCTCTCACTTGCCTATTCCACATCTTCTAATATGTAAGTATAAGAAAGCCTTTATTTTAATTAACTATATATTATATATTTTAATTATAAATGTAGTATAATTATAATTTATATAAAATTGCATTTTAATTGTATTTATAATTTATAAATTGTAAGAAATATTCTTCTGTTGTTCATTAAATATTTTTCACGTTATATTTAATTTTAAATAAAAATTACATATGTGTATTATAAGTTACATATTAGGTCGAAGTTTTAATGCTGTCACACACATTATAAAATTATTCGCATTATTATATATTTGAATAAATCGTATATATTTATTTGATACTGATAAGATCGTCAATTTTTTAATTCTACTGTTATCAAAATTGTATTTTAATTATAATCATATACTTTATGTCCCATTTTCGTTATTTAATCCTTTACGATTTAATTGAATAATTAATTTCACTTTGATTATTCGACTACATATATTAATTATCTATTATTTATCGGCTCATCTTATCTCGCTTTTTTATGATTTATTTTGATTTCACAATCCGTCAGTATTCTTTTGTACACCATTCTGTAAACATTATGTCGAAGATGGTCCTAAGAAAGGACCACAACTTTCAAATTTAAATAAAGAACATTACTAGTGAAGTCTTAGCGCTTCAGATTTTGCATTCGGCTCTCACTTGCCTATTCCACATCTTTTAATATGTAAGTATAAAAAAGCCTTTATTTTAATTAACCATATATCATATATTTTAATTATATATGTAGTAAAATTATAATTTATATATAATTGCGTTTTAATTGTATTTATAAATTATAAACTATAAGAAATATTCTTCTGTTGTTCATTACATATTTCTCACGTTATATTTAATTTGAAAATAAAAATTACATATGTGCATTATAAGTTACATATTAGGTCGAAGTTTTAATGCTGTCACACACATTATAAAATTATTCGCATTATTATATATTTGAATAAATCGCATATATTTATTTGATACTGATAAAATCGTCAATTTCTTAATTCTACTGTTATCAAAATTGTATTTTAATTATAATCATATACTTTATGTCCCATTTTCGTTATTTAAATTGTTACGATCTAATTGAATAATTAATTTCACTTTGATTACCCGACTACATATATTAATTATCTATTATTTATCGGCTCATCTTATCTCGCTTTTTTATGATTTATTTTGATTTCACAATCCGTCAGTATTCTTTTGTACACCATTCTGTAAACATCATGTCGAAGATGGTCCTAAGAAAAAACCACAACTTTCAAATTTGAATAAAGAACATTACTAGTGAAGTCTTAGCGCTTTAGATTTTGCGTTCGGCTCTCACTTGCCTATTCCACATCTCCCAATATGTAAGTATAAAAAAGCCTTTATTTTAAATAACTATATATCATATATTTTAATTATAAATGTAGTAAAATTATAATTTATATATAATTGCATTTTAATTGTATTTATAAATTATAAGAAATATTCTTCTGTTGTTCATTACATATTTCTCACGTGATATTTAATTTGAAAATAAAAATTACATATGTGCATTATAAGTTACATATTAGGTCGAAGTTTTAATGCTGTCACACATATTATAAAATTATTCGCATTATTATATATTTGAATAAATCGTATATATTTATTTGATACTGATAAGATCGTCAATTTTTTAATTCTACTGTTATCAAAATTGTATTTTAATTATAATCATAAACTTTATGTCCCATTTTCGTTATTTAATCCGTTACGATTTAATTGAATAATTAATTTCACTTTGATTATTCGACTACATATATTAATTATCTATTATTTATCGGCTCATCTTATCTCGCTTTTTTATGATTTATTTTGATTTCACAATCCGTCAGTATTCTTTTGTACACCATTCTGTAAACATTATGTCGAAGATGGTCCTAAGAAAGGACCACAACTTTCAAATTTAAATAAAGAACATTACTAGTGAAGTCTTAGCGCTTCAGATTTTGCATTCGGCTCTCACTTGCCTATTCCACATCTTTTAATATGTAAGTATAAAAAAGCCTTTATTTTAATTAACCATATATCATATATTTTAATTATATATGTAGTAAAATTATAATTTATATATAATTGCATTTTAATTGTATTTATAAATTATAAACTATAAGAAATATTCTTCTGTTGTTCATTACATATTTCTCACGTTATATTTAATTTGAAAATAAAAATTACATATGTGCATTATAAGTTACATATTAGGTCGAAGTTTTATTGCTGTCACACATATTATAAAATTATTCGCATTATTAGTTATTTGAATAAATCTTATATATTAATTTGATACTGATAAAATCGTCAATTTATTAATTATACTCTTATTAAAATTGTATTTTAATTATAATCAAATACTTTATGTCCCAATTTCGTAATTTATTCCGTTATGATCTAATTGAATAATTAATTTCACTTTGATTACCCGACTACATATATTAATTATCTATTATTTATCGGCTCATCTTATCTCGCTCCTTTATGATTTATTTTGATTTCACAATCCGTCAGTATTCTTTTGTACACCATTCTGTAAACATCATGTCGAGGATGGTCCTAAGAAAGGACCACAACTTTCAAATTTAAATAAAGAACATTACTAGTGAAGTCTTAGCGCTTTAGATTTTGCGTTCGGCTCTCACTTGCCTATTCCACATCTCCTAATATGTAAGTATAAAAAAGCCTTTATTTTAAATAACTATATATCATATATTTTAATTATAAATGTAGTAAAATTATTATTTATATATAATTGCATTTTAATTGTATTTATAAATTATAAGAAATTATCTTCTGTTGTTCATTACATATTTCTCACGTTATATTTAATTTGAAAATAAAAATTACATATGTGCATTATAAGTTACATATTAGGTCGAAGTTTTAATGCTGTCACACATATTATAAAATTATTCGCATTATTAGTTATTTGAATAAATCTTATATATTAATTTGATACTGATAAAATCGTCAATTTATTAATTATAATCTTATTAAAATTGTATTTTAATTATAATCAAATACTTTATGTCCCAATTTCGTAATTTATTCCGTTATGATTTAATTGAATAATTAATTTCACTTTGATTACCCGACTACATATATTAATTATCTATTATTTATCGGCTCACCTTATCTCGCTCTTTTATGATTTATTTTGATTTCACAATCCGTCAGTTTTCTTTGGTATACCATTCTGTAAACATCATGTCGAAGATGGTCCTAAGAAAGGACCACAACTTACAAATTTAAATAAAGAACATTACTAGTGAAGTCTTAGCGCTTTATACCTTGCGCTCGGCTCTCACTTGCCTATTCCACATCTCTTAATATATAAGTATAAAAAAGCCTTTATTTTAATTAACTATATATCATATATTTTATTTATAAATGTAGTAAAATTATAATTTATATAAAATTGCATTTTAATTGTAATAATAATTTATAAATTGTAAGAAATATGTTTCTGTTGTTCATTACATATTTCTCACGTTATATTTAATTTAAAAATAAAAATTACATATGTGCATTATAAGTTAGATATTAAGTCGAAGTTTTAATGCTGTCACACACATTATAAAATTATTCGCATTATTAGATATTTGAATAAATCTTATATATTTATTTCATACTGATAAAATCGTCAATTTATTAATTCTACTGTTATTAAAATTATATTTTAATTATAATCATATACTTTATGTCTTATTTTCGTTATTTATTACGTTACGATCTAATTAAATAATTTATTTTACTTTGATTACCCGACTACATATATTAACGATCTGCTACACATCGGCTCATCTTACCTCGCTCATTTATTATTTATTTTGATTTCACAATCCGTCAGTATTCTTTTGTACACCTTTCTGTAAGCATCATGTCGAAGATGGTCCTAAGAAAGGACCACAACTTTCAAATTTGAATAAAGAACATTACTAGTGTAGTCTTAGCGCTTTAGACCTTGCGCTCGGCTCTCACTTGCCAATTCCACATCTCATAATATGTAAGTATAAAAAAGCCTTTATTTTAAATAACTATATATTATATATTTTAATTATAAATGTAATATAATTATAATTTATATAAAATTTCATTTTAATTGTATTTATAATTTATAAATTATAAGAAATATTCTTCTGTTGTTCATTAAATATTTTTCACGTTATATTTAATTTGAAAATAAAAATTACATATGTGTATTATAAGTTACATATTAGGTCGAAGTTTTAATGCTTTCACACACATTATAAAATTATTCGAATTATTATATATTTGAATAAATCGTATATATTTATTTGATACTGATAACATCGTCAATTTTTTAATTCTACTGTTATCAAAATTGTATTTTAATTATAATCATATACTTTATGTCCCATTTTCGTTATTTAAATTGTTACGATCTAATTGAATAATTAATTTCACTTTGATTACCCGACTACATATATTAATTTTATCTATTATTTATCGGCTCATCTTATCTCGCTTTTTTACGATTTATTTTGATTTCACAATCCGTCAGTATTCTTTTGTACACCATTCTGTAAACATCATGTCGAAGATGGTCCTAAGAAAAAACCACAACTTTCAAATTTGAATAAAGAACATTACTAGTGAAGTCTTAGCGCTTTAGATTTTGCGTTCGGCTCTCACTTGCCTATTCCACATCTCCCAATATGTAAGTATAAAAAAGCCTTTATTTTAAATAACTATATATCATATATTTTAATTATAAATGTAGTAAAATTATAATTTATATATAATTGCATTTTAATTGTATTTATAAATTATAAGAAATATTCTTCTGTTGTTCATTACATATTTCTCACGTTATATATAATTTGAAAATAAAAATTACATATGTGCATTATAAGTTACATATTAGGTCGAAGTTTTAATGCTGTCACACATATTATAAAATTATTCGCATTATTAGTTATTTGAATAAACCTTATATATTAATTTGATACTGATAAAATTTTCAATTTATTAATTATACTCTTATTAAAATTGTATTTTAATTATAATCAAATACTTTATGTCCCAATTTCGTAATTTATTCCGTTATGATTTAATTGAATAATTAATTTCACTTTGATTACCCGACTACATATATTAATTATCTATTATTTATCGGCTCATCTTATCTCGCTCTTTTATGATTTATTTTGATTTCACAATCCGTTAGTATTCTTTTGTACACCATTCTGTAAACATCATGTCGAGGATGGTCTTAAGAAAGGACCACAACTTTCTAATTTAATTAAAGAACATTACTAGTGTAGTCTTAGCGCTTTAGACCTTGCGCTCGGCTCTCACTTGCCTATTCCACATCTCCTAATATGTAAGTATAAGAAAGCCTTTATTTTAATTAACTATATATTATATATTTTAATTATAAATGTAGTATAATTATAATTTATATAAAATTGCATTTTAATTGTATTTATAATTTATAAATTGTAAGAAATATTCTTCTGTTGTTCATTAAATATTTTTCACGTCATATTTAATTTGAAAATAAAAATTACATATGTGTATTATAAGTTACATATTAGGTCGAAGTTTTAATGCTGTCACACACATTATAAAATTATTCGCATTATTATATATTTGAATAAATCGTATATATTTATTTGATACTAATAAGATCGTCAATTTTTTAATTCTACTGTTATCAAAATTGTATTTTAATTATAATCATATACTTTATGTCCCATTTTCGTTATTTAATCCTTTACGATTTAATTGAATAATTAATTTCACTTTGATTATTCGACTACATATATTAATTATCTATTATTTATCGGCTCATCTTATCTCGCTTTTTTATGATTTATTTTGATTTCACAATCCGTCAGTATTCTTTTGTACACCATTCTGTAAACATTATGTCGAAGATGGTCCTAAGAAAGGACCACAACTTTCAAATTTAAATAAAGAACATTACTAGTGAAGTCTTAGCGCTTCAGATTTTGCATTCGGCTCTCACTTGCCTATTCCACATCTTTTAATATGTAAGTATAAAAAAGCCTTTATTTTAATTAACCATATATCATATATTTTAATTATATATGTAGTAAAATTATAATTTATATATAATTGCATTTTAATTGTATTTATAAATTATAAACTATAAGAAATATTCTTCTGTTGTTCATTACATATTTCTCACGTTATATTTAATTTGAAAATAAAAATTACATATGTGCATTATAAGTTACATATTAGGTCGAAGTTTTAATGCTGTCACACATATTATAAAATTATTCGCATTATTAGTTATTTGAATAAATCTTATATATTAATTTGATACTGATAAAATTATCAATTTATTAATTATACTCTTATTAAAATTGTATTTTAATTATAATCAAATACTTTATGTCCCAATTTCGTAATTTATTCCGTTATGATTTAATTGAATAATTAATTTCACTTTGATTACCCGACTACATATATTAATTATCTATTATTTATCGGCTCATCTTATCTCGCTCCTTTATGATTTATTTTGATTTCACAATCCGTTAGTATTCTTTTGTACACCATTCTGTAAACATCATGTCGAGGATGGTCTTAAGAAAGGACCACAACTTTCAAATTTAAATAAAGAACATTACTAGTGTAGTCTTAGCGCTTTAGACCTTGCGCTCGGCTCTCACTTGCCTATTCCACATCTCCTAATATGTAAGTATAAGAAAGCCTTTATTTTAATTAACTATATATTATATATTTTAATTATAAATGTAGTATAATTATAATTTATATAAAATTGCATTTTAATTGTATTTATAATTTATAAATTGTAAGAAATATTCTTCTGTTGTTCATTAAATATTTTTCACGTTATATTTAATTTGAAAATAAAAATTACATATGTGTATTATAAGTTACATATTAGGTCGAAGTTTTAATGCTGTCACACACATTATAAAATTATTCGCATTATTATATATTTGAATAAATCGTATATATTTATTTGATACTGATAAGATCGTCAATTTTTTAATTCTACTGTTATCAAAATTGTATTTTAATTATAATCATATACTTTATGTCCCATTTTCGTTATTTAATCCGTTACGATTTAATTGAATAATTAATTTCACTTTGATTATTCGACTACATATATTAATTATCTATTATTTATCGGCTCATCTTATCTCGCTTTTTTATGATTTATTTTGATTTCACAATCCGTCAGTATTCTTTTGTACACCATTCTGTAAACATTATGTCGAAGATGGTCCTAAGAAAGGACCACAACTTTCAAATTTAAATAAAGAACATTACTAGTGAAGTCTTAGCGCTTCAGATTTTGCATTCGGCTCTCACTTGCCTATTCCACATCTTTTAATATGTAAGTATAAAAAAGCCTTTATTTTAATTAACCATATATCATATATTTTAATTATATATGTAGTAAAATTATAATTTATATATAATTGCATTTTAATTGTATTTATAAATTATAAACTATAAGAAATATTCTTCTGTTGTTCATTACATATTTCTCACGTTATATTTAATTTGAAAATAAAAATTACATATGTGCATTATAAGTTACATATTAGGTCGAAGTTTTAATGCTGTCACACATATTATAAAATTATTCGCATTATTAGTTATTTGAATAAATCTTATATATTAATTTGATACTGATAAAATTATCAATTTATTAATTATACTCTTATTAAAATTGTATTTTAATTATAATCAAATACTTTATGTCCCAATTTCGTAATTTATTCCGTTATGATTTAATTGAATAATTAATTTCACTTTGATTACCCGACTACATATATTAATTATCTATTATTTATCGGCTCATCTTATCTCGCTCCTTTATGATTTATTTTGATTTCACAATCCGTTAGTATTCTTTTGTACACCATTCTGTAAACATCATGTCGAGGATGGTCTTAAGAAAGGACCACAACTTTCAAATTTAATTAAAGAACATTACTAGTGTAGTCTTAGCGCTTTAGACCTTGCGCTCGGCTCTCACTTGCCTATTCCACATCTTCTAATATGTAAGTATAAGAAAGCCTTTATTTTAATTAACTATATATTATATATTTTAATTATAAATGTAGTATAATTATAATTTATATAAAATTGCATTTTAATTGTATTTATAATTTATAAATTGTAAGAAATATTCTTCTGTTGTTCATTAAATATTTTTCACGTTATATTTAATTTGAAAATAAAAATTACATATGTGTATTATAAGTTACATATTAGGTCGAAGTTTTAATGCTGTCACACACATTATAAAATTATTCGCATTATTATATATTTGAATAAATCGTATATATTTATTTGATACTGATAAGATCGTCAATTTTTTAATTCTACTGTTATCAAAATTGTATTTTAATTATAATCATATACTTTATGTCCCATTTTCGTTATTTAATCCTTTACGATTTAATTGAATAATTAATTTCACTTTGATTATTCGACTACATATATTAATTATCTATTATTTATCGGCTCATCTTATCTCGCTTTTTTATGATTTATTTTGATTTCACAATCCGTCAGTATTCTTTTGTACACCATTCTGTAAACATTATGTCGAAGATGGTCCTAAGAAAGGACCACAACTTTCAAATTTAAATAAAGAACATTACTAGTGAAGTCTTAGCGCTTCAGATTTTGCATTCGGCTCTCACTTGCCTATTCCACATCTTTTAATATGTAAGTATAAAAAAGCCTTTATTTTAATTAACCATATATCATATATTTTAATTATATATGTAGTAAAATTATAATTTATATATAATTGCGTTTTAATTGTATTTATAAATTATAAACTATAAGAAATATTCTTCTGTTGTTCATTACATATTTCTCACGTTATATTTAATTTGAAAATAAAAATTACATATGTGCATTATAAGTTACATATTAGGTCGAAGTTTTATTGCTGTCACACATATTATAAAATTATTCGCATTATTAGTTATTTGAATAAATCTTATATATTAATTTGATACTGATAAAATCGTCAATTTATTAATTATACTCTTATTAAAATTGTATTTTAATTATAATCAAATACTTTATGTCCCAATTTCGTAATTTATTCCGTTATGACCTAATTGAATAATTAATTTCACTTTGATTACCCGACTACATATATTAATTATCTATTATTTATCGGCTCATCTTATCTCGCTCCTTTATGATTTATTTTGATTTCACAATCCGTCAGTATTCTTTTGTATACCATTCTGTAAACATCATGTCGAAGATGGTCCTAAGAAAGGACCACAACTTACAAATTTAAATAAAGAACAATACTAGTGAAGACTTAGCGCTTTATACCTTGCGCTCGGCTCTCACTTGCCTATTCCACATCTCTTAATATATAAGTATAAAAAAACCTTTATTTTAATTAACTATATATCATATATTTTATTTATAAATGTAGTAAAATTATAATTTATATAAAATTGCATTTTAATTGTAATAATAATTTATAAATTATAAGAAATATTCTTCTGTTGTTCATTACATATTTCTCACGTTATATTTAATTTAAAAATAAAAATTACATATGTGTATTATAAGTTACATATTAGGTCGAAGTTTTAATGCTGTCACACACATTATAAAATTATTCGCATTATTATATATTTGAATAAATCGCATATATTTATTTGATACTGATAAAATCGTCAATTTTTTAATTCTACTGTTATCAAAATTGTATTTTAATTATAATCATATACTTTATGTCCCATTTTCGTTATTTAAATTGTTACGATCTAATTGAATAATTAATTTCACTTTGATTACCCGACTACATATATTAATTATCTATTATTTATCGGCTCATCTTATCTCGCTTTTTTATGATTTATTTTGATTTCACAATCCGTCAGTATTCTTTTGTACACCATTCTGTAAACATCATGTCGAAGATGGTCCTAAGAAAAAACCACAACTTTCAAATTTGAATAAAGAACATTACTAGTGAAGTCTTAGCGCTTTAGATTTTGCGTTCGGCTCTCACTTGCCTATTCCACATCTCCCAATATGTAAGTATAAAAAAGCCTTTATTTTAAATAACTATATATCATATATTTTAATTATAAATGTAGTAAAATTATAATTTATATATAATTGCATTTTAATTGTATTTATAAATTATAAGAAATATTCTTCTGTTGTTCATTACATATTTCTCACGTGATATTTAATTTGAAAATAAAAATTACATATGTGCATTATAAGTTACATATTAGGTCGAAGTTTTAATGCTGTCACACATATTATAAAATTATTCGCATTATTATATATTTGAATAAATCGTATATATTTATTTGATACTGATAAGATCGTCAATTTTTTAATTCTACTGTTATCAAAATTGTATTTTAATTATAATCATAAACTTTATGTCCCATTTTCGTTATTTAATCCGTTACGATTTAATTGAATAATTAATTTCACTTTGATTATTCGACTACTTATATTAATTATCTATTATTTATCGGCTCATCTTATCTCGCTTTTTTATGATTTATTTTGATTTCACAATCCGTCAGTATTCTTTTGTACACCATTCTGTAAACATTATGTCGAAGATGGTCCTAAGAAAGGACCACAACTTTCAAATTTAAATAAAGAACATTACTAGTGAAGTCTTAGCGCTTCAGATTTTGCATTCGGCTCTCACTTGCCTATTCCACATCTTTTAATATGTAAGTATAAAAAAGCCTTTATTTTAATTAACCATATATCATATATTTTAATTATATATGTAGTAAAATTATAATTTATATATAATTGCATTTTAATTGTATTTATAAATTATAAACTATAAGAAATATTCTTCTGTTGTTCATTACATATTTCTCACGTTATATTTAATTTGAAAATAAAAATTACATATGTGCATTATAAGTTACATATTAGGTCGAAGTTTTATTGCTGTCACACATATTATAAAATTATTCGCATTATTAGTTATTTGAATAAATCTTATATATTAATTTGATACTGATAAAATCGTCAATTTATTAATTATACTCTTATTAAAATTGTATTTTAATTATAATCAAATACTTTATGTCCCAATTTCGTAATTTATTCCGTTATGATCTAATTGAATAATTAATTTCACTTTGATTACCCGACTACATATATTAATTATCTATTATTTATCGGCTCATCTTATCTCGCTCCTTTATGATTTATTTTGATTTCACAATCCGTCAGTATTCTTTTGTACACCATTCTGTAAACATCATGTCGAGGATGGTCCTAAGAAAGGACCACAACTTTCAAATTTAAATAAAGAACATTACTAGTGAAGTCTTAGCGCTTTAGATTTTGCGTTCGGCTCTCACTTGCCTATTCCACATCTCCTAATATGTAAGTATAAAAAAGCCTTTATTTTAAATAACTATATATCATATATTTTAATTATATATGTAGTAAAATTATAATTTATATATAATTGCATTTTAATTGTATTTATAATTTATAAATTGTAAGAAATATTCTTCTGTTGTTCATTAAATATTTTTCACGTTATATTTAATTTGAAAATAAAAATTACATATGTGTATTATAAGTTACATATTAGGTCGAAGTTTTAATGCTGTCACACACATTATAAAATTATTCGCATTATTATATATTTGAATAAATCGTATATATTTATTTGATACTGATAAAATCGTCAATTTTTTAATTCTACTGTTATCAAAATTGTATTTTAATTATAATCATATACTTTATGTCCCATTTTCGTTATTTAATCCGTTACGATTTAATTGAATAATTAATTTCACTTTGATTATTCGACTTCATATATTAATTATCTATTATTTATCGGCTCATCTTATCTCGCTTTTTTATGATTTATTTTGATTTCACAATCCGTCAGTATTCTTTTGTACACCATTCTGTTAACATCATGTCGAAGATGGTCCTAAGAAAGGACCACAACTTTCAAATTTAAATAAAGAACATTACTAGTGAAGTCTTAGCGCTTCAGATTCTGCATTCGGCTCTCACTTGCCTATTCCACATCTTTTAATATGTAAGTATAAAAAAGACTTTATTTTAATTAACCATATATCATATATTTTAATTATATATGTAGTAAAATTATAATTTATATATAATTGCATTTTAATTGTATTTATAAATTATAAACTATAAGAAATATTCTTCTGTTGTTCATTACATATTTCTCACGTTATATTTAATTTGAAAATAAAAATTACATATGTGCATTATAAGTTACATATTAGGTCGAAGTTTTATTGCTGTCACACATATTATAAAATTATTCGCATTATTAGTTATTTGAATAAATCTTATATATTAATTTGATACTGATAAAATCGTCAATTTATTAATTATACTCTTATTAAAATTGTATTTTAATTATAATCAAATACTTTATGTCCCAATTTCGTAATTTATTCCGTTATGATCTAATTGAATAATTAATTTCACTTTGATTACCCGACTACATATATTAATTATCTATTATTTATCGGCTCATCTTATCTCGCTCCTTTATGATTTATTTTGATTTCACAATCCGTCAGTATTCTTTTGTACACCATTCTGTAAACATCATGTCGAGGATGGTCCTAAGAAAGGACCACAACTTTCAAATTTAAATAAAGAACATTACTAGTGAAGTCTTAGCGCTTTAGACCTTGCGCTCGGCTCTCACTTGCTTATTCCACATCTCCTAATATGTAAGTATAAAAAAGCCTTTATTTTAATTAACTATATATCATATATTTTAATTATAAATGTATTATAATTATAATTTATATAAAATTTAATTATTATTTTATTTTTAATTTTATTTATAATTTATATATTTAATGTAATATACTTCTTTTGCATATCACACGAAGAATTTCCGTTGGAACACGTATAATGACAATATAATAGAAATTCGTTAAATTAACATATTTATTTCTGAAGTATATATTTTAAAAATATTTATAAATTTAACCGCTGTGTTTTTATACCTAAGAATCGTTAATAAATTCGTGAAATTTTATTTTAAATTTTACAAATATTGCGAATATTTCTAATGCTCTCTTTTCATATTTAATATAAGAAATATCGGATAAGATTGTAAAGTCTCGATATTCATCTAATGATTAAATATTATCTTCTCATTCGCGAAATTTAACGATTGTTTCCTATATTGCAGAATTGTGAGTAAATTAATAGACTTTTATAATTTGATTTCAATTATTTTGGTGTATTTACAAATTTCGTATTGAATTGTTGGGCCAGTTATTATCCATTGAACGCGATGATAATGCAATGTTATATGGTACTTAAGTCTTATTAAGCTTGTTTTATGTTTAATTATTCGTCCGCGAAACAGAATATATATCCTATTCTTGATTGATTTTATGACATTTGCAAATTTATATATTCACGTATTTAGAAATAAATCAGGCATTAAGTTCTGTATCCGCAAACTCATTTTATATATTACAGACGTTTTAAAATTATATAAATTATAAAAAAAAGATTTTAAAAAACATTCTGAATAAGCGTTGAAACACTTTCTCGTATAAAGCAATAGTAATTATATAAGTTGCTCCGATTGTTTCAGGAATTACGCGTATATATCGAGTGTATACGGTGATTGTCGATTTATTTGTCCGCGTTTCTCGCGAATTTGAAATCGCGATTTATCTCGATTCGTGATTTAATTGTTGATTAACATCGAAGCTTCGTCTATCTTTTCTCGTATATTTTCTTTGAAATTTTACGCAAAAGTTTATGCCAGTCTAAAAAGATTCTCCTACAATTGAAACTTCAACGTCATATATTTAATAAAAGAATTATATAAATGCGTAAATATAAAATATTATATATATATATATATATCATCAATCATTTAATAAGTAATTAATCTAAACTTTGAAATGCTTGTATAATTTAATATTTCATATGTATGTATCATAGTGCGTAAAATATTTCGGCATCGAATTATGAATAATATATGGTATGCGGCCTTGACATAGTCTAGCGCACTATTGTTGATATACTTCGATTTGTTATCATTAGCGCGTTGACACTCGAACAGTAAAGTAGAGGTGCGAAACGCTTCGTGAATTTTCAAAATTTTATTCTAAACGCGATCACGACTAGTTTCGAAATATTATTCGCTATGATTATTACATTTAACGATTATTAAACTTTTGATAATCGACACGAAACCCTATTGTGACGATAAATCATTATCAAAGCGCGATTATTCATTATTGCAAGTAAAAATCGGAGCAGCATGGATAAAAATTAGAAATTATTGTTCTATACGATCCTTCAATTGCTGATCTTTACAGGTAATAATTATTTTTCTAATAATGCTTAAAGTTGAATACATTTTGTTCGATAATTTAAATTTTCCAAAAAGGCGAGCCTTTATATTAATTATTAAATCAACAATTGCTATATCACGACTTTAATTTTTCGATCTTACGATTTTATACGTGTTATAGTATTTTATTATAAAATTATATAATATAATATAATACAATAACCTTCCCACGTGCTGTTAAAAAGTATCGCGCGTACATGTGCGAAAGTGCCGTTTAGAGTGTCGCGTGTGTTAGTTAACTTTAACGACCAATCCAATCTGAGAGAAAAAAGAGACCTAGGAGAGGCATCAGGCACCGGCAGAGCAATCCTGAGATATTTATTATCTTATATATTAATTGTTAAATAAATCGCGTACGCGCATTAATTCGGTTTAAGTTTCTATTTCTAAAAAATTGCTTTTTTTTAATTTAGAAAATTATATCATTAAATACCCGCTCATTATAATACATCAAATATTAAATTAAATGCATACAATAATAATTTTTTGAATTATTAATTATTTTGGGCGCTGCTACAATTTGAATTCTACTTTTATATTACAGATCAATTTAAGCTGACGTCCCTGTAACAACCTGAGAAAAGGAGGAGGCCTAGGAGAGGTGTCGGGCACCGGCGGAGCAACCCTAGGGTGAGTATCGTTATTTGTATATTAATTATTATAAATCGTGTATACACGCATTAATTCG
Source organism: Lasius platythorax (assembly GCA_963971435.1). NCBI lineage: Eukaryota > Metazoa > Arthropoda > Insecta > Hymenoptera > Formicidae > Lasius > Lasius platythorax. The sequence continues at coordinate 44,851 of CAXASD010000001.1, read as the reverse complement.
GTTTATTTGAACTATTAAAAATAAGAAAGAGTTAGACAAAAATATTTTTATGAATTTTTTTATAAATCCTATAAAAGTTTCTATTTAAAAAAATTGTTTTTTCAAAATTTAGAAAATTATTTCATTATATATCCGCTCATTATTATACGTCAAATATAAAATTAAATACATACAATAATAATTTTTTGAATTATTAACTATTTTGGGCGCTGCTACAATTTGAATTATACTTTTATATTACAGATCAATTTAAGCCGTCGTCCCTGCGACAACCTGAGAGGAGGAGGAGGCCTAGGAAAGGTATCGGGCACCGGCGGAGCAACCCTAGGGTGAGTATCGTTATTTGTATATTATTTATTATAAGTCACGTATACGCATTAATTCGGTTCATTAATTTGAATGATTTAAACAAAAAAAACTCAGAGAGAAAAAGAAACTTTTAAATAAATCGTATAAAAATTTTTATTTTATTTAAAAAATTGTTTTTTTTAATTTATAAAATTATTTCATATTTATATATTTGTTTATTATTGTATGCATCGGATATAAAATCCGGCGCGTACAATAATAGCAATTTCTTGAAATATTAATTATTTTTAGCACTGCTATAATTTGGATTTTATATTTGTATGTTACAGACAACGTAGCTTCAATAACTCAACAACTCCGCTGTTGCGCATCGGTGCCGGTGAGTGACAACTTTTCTTTAACTTTTGAGGTAACGGATTTGTGGAGATTATAGATGTAGATTGTAGATTGTAGTTAGGTCCGTTGCCTAAAAATGGATGAGCTAGAACAAAATAGGTTAAATATCTTTTAATAAATTCTCTTAATATGTATCTGTTCCAAACATAAATTGAAGCACAAATTAAAGAAGGAGAATTATAGAAAGCAATTTTTACAATTAATAAATTTTATCTAATTTATTTAATAAAGAATATGCTAATTTTAAAAATTACATGTAATGATATTAATTAATTTTTATATCGCATCGATATCTTATTCTCATTTGTTACAGCTCATCCATTTTTGTTTTAGAGAAACTTGTTTAGTAGAAACTGTTTTTAAACTTTGCTTTATCTGGTGCAAAGCCAAGTAATTAATCAATTATATTAGTAATGTGTAATAATAAATAAATATAATATGTAATAAAAAAATTATAATAATTAATAATGAGTAATAATAATAATAATAAATAATGTTTGATTAATTTCGTTGTGTTATAAAATACATTTTATTATCAATTATATATTATTATTATAATTATAATCAATCAATTTTGATTGGAAACTTGGCTTTATCTTAGTTAAAGTAAAGTTATATTAAAATATAAGACGTTCAACACGAACGATCGTAAAATCGTACGATCGTCAACGAGCGCAAAATGTTTACGCTCATATGCCGGCAACGGTAATTAATCGACAATAGAAGTTTATCCTGAAGAAGAAGAAGCCATCAAGAAGAAGCCTCTAAACACAGCATTGCCACGAGTCTTAATGTCTCATATGTGGCACGCGCATCTGATGCGTTGGACGCACGTGCGTCGTCGGTTTCCGATGTGCCGCGGATCGGCATTCGCGTCGTCCGTCGCGTCTTCGCGTAATAGCTCGATTTCATTATTGTCATCGAGAATCATACTTCCGATGTCGACAGAATGGGATGTCTCATTGAGGCGTTGCGAATGCAACGTTTTCACGCCTCGTGTTTCGTGACACGAGGTGATGCCGGCCGCGTGCGTATGGCATGTACATCTACGTACGATGCTTGCGCGGTTTTGAGTTTAGGCTCAAGTTTCGGCTAATTGAGGTACACGCTCTGCTCCGACAAACGGTTAGATCCGAATCGGCTAGAGTTCGATCGATTGTCTTGAAATCATCGTTAATGGGTCCCTTCTCTTGTACCGTCTACCAGCCATATATCTCATTGATATTTATATTTCGCATTGATGGGTTGACGAGACTACTTAGGTACGATTTTCGCTCGAGAAAAGAGGTTGAACTCCCATTTTCTAGATTGCTATATTGTTAGCATCGAAAATGGGTATCTTCATTCTTTTCCCGTCTACCTGCCCTATGATATCGCCTGTGGTATAGCACCCTGGTGTCTTATTTGAAATCGTACCTTATGTATCTAGTTCGAGTCGCTCTGAGATGCGAATAGGCGCGGACAAGAGTCGAGCGAATCCCATTCGCGTCGATTTCATCCACTCGATTTCGTCTTCTTCCGCTTCGGGCTTAATCTTTGCTCGAGAGTACCGTTGTTATCCCTACTTGTTGACTCGAAGTGTGATTCTCGTATGAAACGAGCATCGATCGTAAAATTCGGGAGTGCCGTTAAAAGTATCGCGCGTACAAGTGCGGGATTGCCTTTTAAAAATAGTGTCGCGTGTGTTAGTCAACGAACTTTAACAACCCTGCCAATCTGAGAGGAGGAAGAGACCTAGGAACGGCATCAGGCACTGGCGTTAGTCAACGGACTTTAACAACCCTGCCAATCTGAGAGGAGGAGGAGGCCTAGGAACGGCATCAGGCACTGGCGGAGCAATCCTGAGGTATTTATTATTTTGTATATTAATTGTGTTATATAAATCGCGTACGCGCATTAATTCAGTTTATTTTAATTATTTAAAAATAGAAAGAATTAGACAAAAATACCTTTATAATTTTCTATTATAAATTTTGTTTAAATTTCTATTTAAAAAAATAGTTTTTCTTCAAAATTTAGAAAATTATTTAATTATATATTCGCTCATTATTATACGTCAAATATAAGATTAATGCATACAATAATAATTTTTTGAATTATTAATTATTTTGGGCGCTACTACAATTTGAATTCTATTTTTTAATTACAGATCAATTCAAGCTGACATCCCTGACAACCTGAGAGGAGGAGGAGGCCTATGGGTGGAGAGGCATCGGGCACCGGCGGAGCAACCCTAGGGTGAGAATCATTATTTGTGTTTTAATTATTATAAGTCGCGTATATATACACGCATTAAATCGGTTCATTTTTTTGAACGATTAAAACAAAAGAGACTCAGAGAGAAAGAGAAACTTTTATATAAATCGTATAAAAATTTTTATTTTATTTAAAAAATTGTTTTTTTTAATTTATAAAATTATTTCATATTTATATATTTGTTTATTATTGTATGCATCGGATATAAAATTCGGCGTGTACAATAATAACAATTTCTTGAAATATTAATTATTTTCAGCACTGCTATAATTTGGATTTTATATTTGTATGTTACAGACAACGTAGCTTCAATAACTCAACAACTCCGCTGTTGCGCATCGGTGCCGGTGAGTGACAACTTTTCTTTAACTTTTGAGGTAACGGATTTGTGGAGATTGTAGATGTATATTGTAGATTGTAGTTAGGTCCGTTGCCTTTTGAAATGGATAAGCTAGAAGAGATTAGGTTCAATAACTTTTAAAATGATCTTTCAATATCCATTACATCTATTGCAAAAGTAAATTATAAATTATAAAGTAAATTATTAATTATAAATTAAAGAAGGAAAATTATAGAAAGCATTGTTTTAATTAATAGATTTTGTTTGATTTATTGAATATAGAACGCTAGTATTTTATTGAATAAAGAACGCTAATAATTTTATTAATTATATGCGATGATAACTTAATCTTATAAGGTGCGTCAATCTTATTCTAATTTTTTATAGCCCATCCATCTATATTGTAGAATTTTGTAGTTAAACTTTGCTTTAACTGATGTAAAGCCAAGTAGTCAATTAATTAAATTATTCGTAAAGGGATGATAAATGATATATATGTTTAATTAATTTTATTTTGTTTTATAAATTACATTATATTATAAATTATATAATAAATTATATGTTACTATAAAAATTTCAATTAATTAATTTTGATTCAAAACTTGGCTTTTTCTTGGATAAAGTAAAGTCATATTAAAATCAACATCCAACGAATGATCGTAATGTCACGATCGTAAACGAGCGTGATATGTTCACGCTTATCTGCTGGCAATAATAATTAGCCGGCAAAAGAAGGAGTTTTTCTCCTTCCTCGATCGAAATCCGTGCGTTTAACAAACCGTCAACGCAAACGGGCGCATATAAAATATTTACGCTTTCTATTCGCCGACAATAAGTAGCCTGCAATGAAAGGAGTGTTTATATCTCCTATTTCGATTTCTGATTAGAGGTCGAGAATGTAGCCAGGAAAGATAGGTCCAACTAGCTCTTAGAATTGATATAGGCTACGCAAAATAAACGGCCAATACTGGCCAAAATGCGTAGCGAAAGGTACATTTGAAAGTATCATTGAAAGGATACGAAAATGTTTCGCGTACTTTATATTTTACCTACGTGCAATAGCACGTAATCAGGAATGCAATTGATTCATTCGATTAGGACACGCGAGTAGGGCACGCGATTAGGGCACACGCGATTAGGGAACGCAATATTGCTAAATTTCACTCTTAAAATCATTTAATATCATTACACATGATTAAAAAATAGACCTTAATGTCATCTCATTGTTCAAATTATTTTCATTATATATAAATAATTTTATATACATATAAAATTATTTATATAAAGGAACGATTTTAATCCGAATTATTATAACTGTTATATTTATCAGTTTAAATTTTAAATTTATAATCTATTTAAAATTTAAACCGATAAATATAACAGTTATAATAATTCAGATTAAAATTATATTATCGGAGTAAAATCGTGTCGCGTGTATAAATGCGGGAGTGCCGTGAAAAGTATCGCGCGTTCGTTTTCATCGTGCCGAATGCCGATGAACTTTTACATAAACTTTTCGCGAGTAAACTGTTTGTTTACTCGAAACGTGTGAATTGAAAGGAAGAGATTGAGAAATTGAAAGGAAGAGAAGAGAAAAGAAGAAGAGGCATCGAGTGCCGGCGGAGCTACCCTGAAGTGAGTATTATTTATTTGTTTATTAGTTGTATTTGGGCACTATTACAGCTTGGATTTAGGTTCTGTTACAGATCAACATACTTGACGACTCTAACATCCTGAGAGGAGGAGGAAGTCTGGGAGAGGCATCTGGCGCCAACGGATCAATCCTGGAGTGAGTATTCATCATTTCTTTTTAATTGTATTGAATCAAAATTTGTAAAATTATTTAATTACATTTATGCTTATTGTTGGACGCAACGAAAATACGTGAAATTCTATGCGTATAACAATAAGTTTTTTAAATATTAAATATTGTATGTGGTGTTTTAATTTGGATTTAATTTCTATGTTACAGAACAACGCAGCTGAGGACCTTGGCAACCTGAGAGGAGGAGGAGGTCTGGGAGAGGCATCGGGCGCCGGCTGAGCAACCGTAGTGTGAGTATTGTTATTTGTATATTAATTATTATAAATCGTGTACATGCATTAATTCGGTTCATTTGAATTATTTAAAAAAACAAAGAGTTAGACACAAAAATATTTTTATGAATTTTTTTTATAAATTCTGTAAAAGTTTCTATTAAAAAAAATTGTTTTTTCAAAATTTAGAAAATTATTTCATTATATATCCGCTCATTATTATACGTCAAATATAAAATTAAATGCATACAATAATAATTTTTTGAATTATTAATTATTTTGGGCGCTGCTACAATTTGAATTATACTTTTATATTACAGATCAATTTAAGCTGACGTCCCTGCGACAACCTGAGAGGAGGAGGAGGCCAAGGAGAGGTGTCGGGCACCGGCGGAGCAACCCTAGGGTGAGTATCGTTATTTGTATATTAATTATTATAAATCGTGTATACACGCATTAATTCGGTTTATTTGAATTATTAAAAATAAGAAAGAGTTAGACAAAAATATTTTTATGAATTTTTTTTATAAATCCTGTAAAAGTTTCTATTTAAAAAAATTGTTTTTTCAAAATTTAGAAAATTATTTCATTATATATCCGCTCATTATTATACGTCAAATATAAAATTAAATACATTCAATAATAATTTTTTGAATTATTAACTATTTTGGGCGCTGCTACAATTTGAATTATACTTTTATATTACAGATCAATTTAAGCCGTCGTCCCTGCGACAACCTGAGAGGAGGAGGAGGCCTAGGAAAGGTATCGGGCACCGGCGGAGCAACCCTAGGGTGAGTATCGTTATTTGTATATTATTTATTATAAGTCACGTATACGCATTAATTCGGTTCATTTATTTGAATGATTTAAACAAAAAAAACTCAGAGAGAAAAAGAAACTTTTAAATAAATCGTATAAAAATTTTTATTTTATTTAAAAAATTGTTTTTTTTAATTTATAAAATTATTTCATATTTATATATTTGTTTATTATTGTATGCATCGGATATAAAATCCGGCGCGTACAATAATAGCAATTTCTTGAAATATTAATTATTTTTAGCACTGCTATAATTTGGATTTTATATTTGTATGTTACAGACAACGTAGCTTCAATAACTCAACAACTCCGCTGTTGCGCATCGGTGCCGGTGAGTGACAACTTTTCTTTAACTTTTGAGGTAACGGATTTGTGGAGATTATAGATGTAGATTGTAGATTGTAGTTAGGTCCGTTGCCTAAAAATGGATGAGCTAGAACAAAATAGGTTAAATATCTTTTAATAAATTCTCTTAATATGTATCTGTTCCAAACATAAATTGAAGCACAAATTAAAGAAGGAGAATTATAGAAAGCAATTTTTACAATTAATAAATTTTATCTAATTTATTTAATAAAGAATATGCTAATTTTAAAAATTACATGTAATGATATTAATTAATTTTTATATCGCATCGATATCTTATTCTCATTTGTTACAGCTCATCCATTTTTGTTTTAGAGAAACTTGTTTAGTAGAAACTGTTTTTAAACTTTGCTTTATCTGGTGCAAAGCCAAGTAATTAATCAATTATATTAGTAATGTGTAATAATAAATAAATATAATATGTAATAAAAAAATTATAATAATTAATAATGAGTAATAATAATAATAATAAATAATGTTTGATTAATTTCGTTGTGTTATAAAATACATTTTATTATCAATTATATATTATTATTATAATTATAATCAATCAATTTTGATTGGAAACTTGGCTTTATCTTAGTTAAAGTAAAGTTATATTAAAATATAAGACGTTCAACACGAACGATCGTAAAATCGTACGATCGTCAACGAGCGCAAAATGTTTACGCTCATATGCCGGCAACGGTAATTAATCGACAATAGAAGTTTATCCTGAAGAAGAAGAAGCCATCAAGAAGAAGCCTCTAAACACAGCATTGCCACGAGTCTTAATGTCTCATATGTGGCACGCGCATCTGATGCGTTGGACGCACGTGCGTCGTCGGTTTCCGATGTGCCGCGGATCGGCATTCGCGTCGTCCGTCGCGTCTTCGCGTAATAGCTCGATTTCATTATTGTCATCGAGAATCATACTTCCGATGTCGACAGAATGGGATGTCTCATTGAGGCGTTGCGAATGCAACGTTTTCACGCCTCGTGTTTCGTGACACGAGGTGATGCCGGCCGCGTGCGTATGGCATGTACATCTACGTACGATGCTTGCGCGGTTTTGAGTTTAGGCTCAAGTTTCGGCTAATTGAGGTACACGCTCTGCTCCGACAAACGGTTAGATCCGAATCGGCTAGAGTTCGATCGATTGTCTTGAAATCATCGTTAATGGGTCCCTTCTCTTGTACCGTCTACCAGCCATATATCTCATTGATATTTATATTTCGCATTGATGGGTTGACGAGACTACTTAGGTACGATTTTCGCTCGAGAAAAGAGGTTGAACTCCCATTTTCTAGATTGCTATATTGTTAGCATCGAAAATGGGTATCTTCATTCTTTTCCCGTCTACCTGCCCTATGATATCGCCTGTGGTATAGCACCCTGGTGTCTTATTTGAAATCGTACCTTATGTATCTAGTTCGAGTCGCTCTGAGATGCGAATAGGCGCGGACAAGAGTCGAGCGAATCCCATTCGCGTCGATTTCATCCACTCGATTTCGTCTTCTTCCGCTTCGGGCTTAATCTTTGCTCGAGAGTACCGTTGTTATCCCTACTTGTTGACTCGAAGTGTGATTCTCGTATGAAACGAGCATCGATCGTAAAATTCGGGAGTGCCGTTAAAAGTATCGCGCGTACAAGTGCGGGATTGCCTTTTAAAAATAGTGTCGCGTGTGTTAGTCAACGAACTTTAACAACCCTGCCAATCTGAGAGGAGGAAGAGACCTAGGAACGGCATCAGGCACTGGCGTTAGTCAACGGACTTTAACAACCCTGCCAATCTGAGAGGAGGAGGAGGCCTAGGAACGGCATCAGGCACTGGCAGAGCAATCCTGAGGTATTTATTATTTTGTATATTAATTGTGTTATATAAATCGCGTACGCGCATTAATTCAGTTTATTTTAATTATTTAAAAATAGAAAGAATTAGACAAAAATACCTTTATAATTTTCTATTATAAATTTTGTTTAAATTTCTATTTTAAAAAAATAGTTTTTCTTCAAAATTTAGAAAATTATTTAATTATATATTCGCTCATTATTATACGTCAAATATAAGATTAATGCATACAATAATAATTTTTTAAATTATTAATTATTTTGGGCGCTACTACAATTTGAATTCTATTTTTTAATTACAGATCAATTCAAGCTGACATCCCTGACAACCTGAGAGGAGGAGGAGGCCTATGGGTGGAGAGGCATCGGGCACCGGCGGAGCAACCCTAGGGTGAGAATCATTATTTGTGTTTTAATTATTATAAGTCGCGTATATATACACGCATTAAATCGGTTCATTTTTTTGAACGATTAAAACAAAAGAGATTCAGAGAGTGAGAGAAACTTTCATATAAATCGTATAAAAATTTTTATTTTATTTAAAAAATTGTTTTTTTTAATTTATAAAATTATTTCATATTTATATATTTGTTTATTATTGTATGCATCGGATATAAAATTCGGCGCCTACAATAATAACAATTTCTTGAAATATTAATTATTTTCAGCACTGCTATAATTTGGATTTTATATTTGTATGTTACAGACAACGTAGCTTCAATAACTCAACAACTCCGCTGTTGCGCATCGGTGCCGGTGAGTGACAACTTTTCTTTAACTTTTGAGGTAACGGATTTGTGGAGATTGTAGATGTATATTGTAGATTGTAGTTAGGTCCGTTGCCTTTTGAAATGGATGAGCTAGAACAAATTAGGTTAAATTATTTTTTTAATAAATTCTTTTAATATTCATCTGTTCTTCAAGAATAAGTTAAAACTTTAATTAAAGAAGTAGAATTATGGAAAACCATTTTGTCAGTTAATAAATTTTATCTAATTTATTTAGTAAAGCATATGCTAATTTTTTAAATTACATGTAATTGCAATAATTAATTCTTATTTCGCGTTGATGATATTGTGATTTGTTATAGCTTATCCGTCTGTTTTAGAATTTGTTTAGTAGTAACTGTTTTTAAACTTTGCTTTAATTGATATAAAGCCAAGTGATTAATCAATTAAATCAATAATGTGTAATTATAAATAAATATAATATTTAAAAATAAATAATAATATATAATAATGTTTAATAATAATAATAATAATAGTAAATAATTGTTAAATTTATTTTATTTTATTATAAAATACAGTTTATTATAAATTATATATTATTATAAAAATTTTAATGATACAATTTTGATTGGAAACTTGGTTTTATCTTAGTTAAAGTAAAGGTATATTAAAATAGAAGTCCAACGAACGATCGTAAAATCGCACGATCTTCAACGATCGTAAAATGTTTACGCTCATGTGCCAACGGTAATTAATCGGCAATGGAAGGAGTTGCTCTCTTTCTTCGATTGAAACGATGCGCGTAGCAAATATGTAAATTGTCAACTTAAACAAGCGTAATAAAGTCTTTGCGCTTATTCGCCGACGACAATAAGTCGGTAATAAAAGGAGTGTTTAACTCCTTTTTCGATCTCTGGCTAGAGCCAGATTGTTGCCAGAAGCGATGAAACGTAGGTCCAATTGGCCCGATGAATGGATATAAGCTACGTACAATATAGGCGGCCAATATTGGTCAAAGTGCGTAGCGAGAGGTATATAAGGTACCTTTGAGGGCATACGAAAACATTTCGCGTATTTTATATTTTACTTACGTGCAATAGCACTTAATCAGGAATGCTATCGACGCATTCGATTAGGGCACGCGAGTAGGGCACGCGATTAGGGCACGCGATTAGTGCCCGCGATTAGGGCACACGAGTAGGGCATGCGATTAGGGCACGCGAGTAGGGCACGCTCCCCAAATCTCGGATAATCGCGGATTCCCTCTGGCTTAGCCAGCAAAGGTTGTTAGGGCTATTAGGTGTGTTAGGACTTTTTTAATATTCCAATAGTTATAGGGATTCTGAAAGCTAGAAATAAAATTAAAATAATATTAAATAATATTAAATAATATTAAACTGAAATTTCTTTTTAGGAAAATTTAAATTCATAAATTTAAATCCATCTTATTTAAAGAAATTTAAACTAAATTTATTTTTAAGTAAATTTTAAAAATTGTATTATAATTATTTTTAGGAAAATAAAAAAATTATTTAATTATAAATGTTTAAAGGACAATTATGTTTTGTTCATGTTATATTGCATTTTAAAAATTAAAAATTATGTATGTGTATTATAAGTTACATATTAAGTCCAAGTGATAATGCTGTCAATATCAAATTATCCGTATTATTGGATATTTGGATAAATCGAATATATTTATTTGATACTGATAGCATCATCAATTCATAAATGATACTGTAATTATAATTGTATTTCAATTATCTTATAATAATCTTCTATTTTAATTATAAATGTATTATAATTATAATTTATATAAAATTGTATTATAATTGTATTTATAATTGTATTTATAATTCATAAATTATATGAAATATACCTCTTTTGTAAATTACGTTAAATATATTTTGTCCGATAATTTAAATTGTTCAAAAAGTCGAGCATAAATTAATTATTAAATCAGCAATTGCTATATCACGACTTTTCATTACTTTAATCTTTCGATCTTACGATTTTATACGTGTTATAGTATTTTATTACAAAATTATATAATATAATATAATACAATTATATGATATAATATAATACAATACCCGAATCAAAATTTTGACGCTACGCTAAACTTTTAATTCTACTATATAGTAGAGGCTAAGATAGCAAATAAGGTCCAATTGCAAGGATATAATTTACTCTTACTTTAAACCTAAAAATGTCTGAAATTCCTGTTTTTGTTAATTTAGCATTAAAGTAGGTCCTTTTTAAGTAGAAGCCAAGATAGCATGGTAGATTCAGATCAAACTTCTATTGAAGCTTTATCTCCTACACGTATGTGTTTCGTTTATAAAAAAATTATATTAATAAAACTATAATAATAAACGAAAAGATATACGTTAAATCATGTAAAATATAATTTTATTTATTTAACACTGTAAAATAATTGTAATTTAACAATTGTGAAATAAGACATAAGATATAAGATGCAATAAGATATTAATTATAATAAAAATATTTACATGTTTGGTATTTATTACATATAATATTTTAATAATATTTATAATATTTATTTATATTATTTGTTCATTTTTTTAAATTTACGTACGTGTGTAATTATTATAAAAATCATTACAATTCAGTTAATGTATACGGAGAAGATGATTCTGAAACGTATAAAGATGGTAATTAACTATAAATAAATAATTTTTAAATTTTTATTTTTGCTTATAAAATTTTTCTTACTGCTCGCAAAAGGAGTTGCCTCATAAATGTTATACATTTGCATGCTTGTAGATTGCTGGGGTGTTGTATTATTTGGATTATTAATTCTGGAGTCATTTCTGGAGTCCATTATTGATATGGAGTCTATGGAGAAATAAAAGAAAATTTTAAAAAATAAAAGAAAATTTTGAAAAACGGTTTAATATTAAAGAATTAAGAAAGTTACTTTGTAAAAGTAACTCGTTACCGATTTTAAAAAGTAATTCGTTATCGTTACTGTTATTTAAAAAGTAAAAAATGTAACTATAACGGTAACATTATTATTATCCAATCCCGATTAATAATAAAATAATTGTAATTTAATTACCGTCAATATTAATATTATGATTATTAAACGATTGAATATTTTGATTTTTCTTTCCTTTCGATTGAATATTTTGATTTCTTTATCCTTTGGTTTTTATTTCTTCTTTTGATTTTGTTTCTCTGTATTTTCTCTGATTTGATGCAATTTTGTTAATAAAATTAATCAATTCTTTTCTTGTAACAACAAATTTTGTGTTTATCCATTCTGAAAATATAAAACATATGTTTTTTCATATCTTTCTTATTTGTTGCAATTTTTTTCATATTTACAATTTTAAATGAGTATACGCACACATATGTATATGTATATATACTCGTAATTTACCATACAAAATCCTTTGAATAACGTATGATCAATTGCTGGTCTGTTCGTTCTTTTTCCTGTTGCAGAATAATTTTCAATACTAGAGCTGTACACATCTAATATCGTTTTACGCACCATTATTTTTTAATCTTTATTCAAGTTTGCCTTCATTTCTAAAAACGTTTTTTTTTTTGATATATAAAAACCTGAATTTGCTATTTCTTACTAAAATCGTTAATATTGAGAAAATTAGAAGCAAAACTAATAATATTAATTAATTAATTTTATATAATGTATATTACACTATTTTTAGTATATTTAATATTTTTACTTTATTTTCAGCCGTCTTAAAATAATGATTTGATAACTGCAAAAAGAGAATAAATTTGTACTATAATTATGTACTTATTATGTACTTTATATATTTTTTTATATCAGATATTAATTTATTAGATATTCATTATTTTTGTATTTATATATATATAATTTATATTTATATATTCATTTATATATTAATTTTTTTATTTTTTATTTATTATTATTATGAAACATTACATATATGTATAAATGGTACTTAAAATAAATTTGTACTTTATAATTATGTACTAATTATGTACTTTATATTTTTTTATATCAAATATTAATTTATTAGATATTAATTATTTTTGTATTTACTTATATATAATTTATATTTATATATTTATTTATATATTTATTTTTTTATTTTTTATTTATTATATATTATTATAAAACATTATATATATATAATTTATTTGTTGTTTATAATTTATATAATTAATGTTGTTTATAATTACTGCGAAGATTTCTTCTGACTCAATGTCTATTTTCTTTTGATTTTCATAAGCCTTTTTCATCATTTGTAATAACTGCTCTTGAAAATAAATCTCTCTTGGTGACTGTAACTAATAAATTAAAATTCTTAATTAATGCGAATAATTTATAAACAAAATAATGCTTACTTATTCCACTTGGAAGCCCTGAAAATATTCCACTTCCAACATTATTCTTTTCACTTTCTCATCAACTTTGTGAACTTTGTGAAGGGTCAGAATCTGTGTTGTGTTTTGATATTTACGTGATATGTTTGGTTGTTGTTGATTTAATTGTACTGTTTGCATTACAACTATTTTATTATTATGAGGCAATTCCTTTTGCGAGCAGTAAGAAAAATTTTATAAGCAAAAATAAATATAAAAATTATTTACTTGTAGTTAATTACCATCTTTATACGTTTCAGAATCATCTTCTCCATATACATTAACTGAATTGTAATGATTTTTATAATAATTACACACGTACGTAAATTTAAAAAAATGAACAAATAATATAAATATATATTATAAATATTATTAAAATATTATATGTAATAAATACCAAACATGTAAATATTTTTATTATAATTAATATCTTATTGCATCTTATATCTTATGTCTTATTTCACAATTGTTAAATTACAATTATTTTACAGTATTAAATAAATGAAATTATATTTTACATGATTTAACGTATATCTTTTCGTTTATTATTAAAGTTTTATTACCTACCGTGCTATCTTAGCTCCTATATTTAAAAAGGACCTATTTTAATCATCAAAGAATCGAGAGCATTTTTAGCTTCAAAGTAGCATTAGGGCAAAATTTTTAGAATTAAAGATTCAAGGGAGAAGTAAACAAATATAATATCGTGAAAGCAGGCTATTGCTAGTTTAAGTAGGTGTATAGATCAGCTAAGTAGATGCAAATTATTTTTGAAAGTGTCAAAGTAGCATCAAAATTTTGACTCGGGTAACCTTCCCACGGGTACACCTTGACGTGGTGGGAAGGCTCAGTATCTGGATGGTTAATCCTTAAGGATAAACCTTAACTTTAAGGTTTATCCTAAAGGTTTATCCTGAATGAGAAGCCAAGTACCCAAAACACAGCATTGCTACGAGTCGTAAATGGCTCACATGTGGCGCGCGCATATTTCAGGAGTATCGAAAGATTGCATACGCATTTTTCCACAAATTTTATTCTCTCAAAGAAAAAGTGTTCTATTATAGTTCTATATAATTATTTAATCTTTTAAGCCGTATTATTTCAATTTTTAATAATTTTAAATGTTTAACAGCGACATTTAATTTTTTCCTAATTTTGTCTCGATTCTGATAAGAGTATCGATAGGTTGCATACGCCTTTTTCCAGATATTTTATTCTTTTAACGGAGGACTGTTCTATTATAATTATTTAGTAGTTTAAACAGTATTATTTTAGACTTTTTATGTGTTTAAGACCATATTCTTTCATTCTTTAAAGATGTTTAATCATTAACAACGACAATTAGTATTTCACAATTTTATGAACATCTTTAAAGAATGAAAGAATATGATTTTAAATACAGAAAGATGAAATAGAAGTTTTAAAATACAGAAAGATGAAGTATAAGGTGTAGCTTTATGTTATTTTTACTTGTTTGTGAAGATATTTAATTTTAAAACGGAGGACAATTCTGTTAGAATTTTCCTATATTTTAAATTTGAACCTTTTTCTGTTATTTTCTAAGTTGCTATAATCATTAGCAGCGTTAATAAATTTTCTCTTTATTTTAAGGACTCTCTTTATAAACATGTGTTCAGATAAGAGATCTCTTTATAAAGTTTATGGTTATTTACGCTATTTTTAAGATTTTTATTTTTGCAACTGCATTCTAATTTATTTGAGTTGTTGTCCTATATTTCAAACCATATTCTTTAATTTTTTAAAGAATTAGATCAACATTGGAGCGCGATACGCGCGCGCTTTTATTTGCTGACGTTGTACAATATTTATTAAATTATACAGTTAAACATGTGATTTCATATTTACATACACGTTTTCACACCAGCACTTAGAACCCTGCAACATCTTGCACCCTGCACTAGCAGGTGCCATTTTTTTCCTTACATAGGGAAAACTTTGCATAGGTTCCCTCAGTTCTGAAAGGAACCGAGAGATACGACGGATCTCTACCGGCTAAGAATCCGTACATAAATTTATCTCTATGAATTAAAATTACGTAAGGACATAATTTTAATTCTATGCAATTTTTAAATTAAAATAATGTACTCGCTGCGCATGCATGCCTCTTGATTGGGATGCACATATAATTTTAATTCTTAGATACTTTGATTCCTGCAAGAATATTGCATCCAAAAATTAAAATTCTGCCTCGGTGCAGGCATAATCATTGGATCCTGCAACAATTTTTCATCTTAGAATAAAAATTCTGCCTCGGTGCAGGCATATTTAATGGTTTCTGCAAGAATATTTCATCTTAAAATTAAAATTATGCCTCGGTGCAGGCGTATTCTTTGTTTTCCGCAACAATTTTGCATCTTAATCAAAATTCTTTCTCGGTGCAGGCATATTCATTGATTTCTGTAAGAATATTGCATCTTAGAATTAAAATTCTGCCTCGGTGCAGGCATATTCTTTGATTCCTGTAAGAATTTTGAATCTTAGAATTAAAATTATTCCTCGGTGCAAACATATTCTTTGATTCCCGACATAACTTTGCATCTTGCAATTAAAATTATGCCTCGGTGCAGGCATATTCTTTGATCCCCGACATAATTATGCATCTTAGGATTAAAATTATATCTCGGTGCAGGAATATTTTTTATTTTAATCTTCTATTAATGTTTTCACTTTAAATTTCGCACGATTATTGCTGTTCGATTATTAATTTACAACCCGGCTAAATTTTCTATAAACTTGTATTGATTGACTCATTTTTAATTTATCTTTGTTATATTAAAAATGCGAATTTCTATGTTATTTAATTATGTGAATTTCTATAAAATAATGTATTTTGTTTTGTAAATTTAAATATTATTTACAATCTTACGAAATTTTGATCTTCAATCACCTCTTCACGACTGACGGTATTATATTTGTCTACATTGTTTGTTTTTATTACATATCAGATAAGACGGTCGTTTGCGAAAGTACTTCGTAATAATATCCATTTGATCTAACATTTAGAAGTATCATTTCTCTGCTTTAGCAAAGTTATTAAAAATTTAAGCTAGCTACGATCACTTTTTATCACTCACTTTGCATACTTGTGTAATAAAGTATAGACTACAGTATATATATATATCGGTAGGTAAAATATTATATATATTTAAATACGTTACTTGTTTTTTATCATTTTAAAATACGCTGGTTAGATACTTTTGAAAATTATTAAAATAATTATTAAATAATTGTTAAATTGCTCTTACTATTATTAATCACATTTGTTTGCTGATGCAATACAGTGTGTAATTCTAAAATAGAATCTATGTAAATAGATACATGTTGGCAAAAGAAGAAGGCAAAAGAAGAAAGATGTATGTATAAAGAAGGAAAGGCGATACAAAGAAAGAGCATTATTTTTAGCGAAATATTTATAGGAAGTTTTTCTTTTCTTAAGGTGAAATTTGCAGTTTTAGTAAGATATAATATCGAAAATCTTGATAACAAAAATTTAAATAAATGCTGTAAATACTTTGTAACAAGGTACATATTTTTACATCTTATTTTTTAAAAACAAGTCCTGTATAAAGCTTAAACGTCATTTTAAAATTATTTTACATAATACGTATAGACGTGAATTTACTGACTTTTAAAGCTCGTTAAAATTTCTTTATGCAGTATTATTATTCTTTAATAATTAAATTTACTATCATATTAAAAGAATTATTATAATTAGCTGATGCTTGAATTACTACTTTTTTGTTGTGTACTTATTTAATTATTTTGTACTTTGTAAAAAGAATACCACATATATACACACAAATTATGCATTTTATAGACGATAATATCCAACAATTCCTCGAACCCTTCGAATTTTTCGTTTTGTATACACATTCACACACAAATTGTGCATTATGCAGACATATGACGATAACGTGCCCATGATTTCAATGGGAGGTATGAATTTATTCGTACCTGAACCTAGGAATTTTGCTAGAGGTAGTACATAATAATTTGTTATTTATATCATAATTTAAATATGACTATTATTATATATTTATCATATATATATATATATATATATATATTGTATAATCATGTATTTATATATTAAGTTCTTCAAGATGGACTTAGACAACATTTCGCAGAGGCCACAGTCGAATGGATGAATTGTCCTGATCTGACACAAGAACCTTTTAATCTTGCCGCATCAGGTAAACAAAATTTAATGCATTTTTAAACCAATATATACAAGTATACGGACGAAAAAGAAGTTTTTAATAATTTTTTGTAAAAAAAAATAATGAGACTCTTCTCTCTCTCTCTCTCTCTTTTGTATTTCAAAGTACATAATATGTGGAATTTACACGGTATATAGCAATATATATATATATATATATATATATATATATATATATGTGTATATACTATGTCAAGCAATAATCTATACTTTCATTGCTTCCATGGATTTTGATGAAATTATTTAGAAATTTGTTTTTTGAGACATTAAACATTTAAAAAATGCAAGAAAAGTTGACTTCTTTATATCATCAGACTAGAATATCTCCTAAATATTGCACTAAGATGGAACGTTTATTTACAGGATTATGTGGTGATGCGATAATTGCGGAACTCGGTGGTATGTCGTGTTTATTTCCATATCCGCAATCGCTACACACACTCAGTTTCGCAAAAATTGTAAAAGAAGTTTTTAATAACTACAGTAATGGCTTGATCATTGGAGCAAGTATTTGTGTACGAGAGTCAGGGTTACAATTTGGCGAAGTATATATTCTTGAAAGTATATATTCTTTCATGTAAAACAGAATATTAACCATTGCTTTATTGCTATTTTTGCTCTGTTTTTGACTTCTATTTATTTATCATTAGTTTTAATTATATACTATAAAACTGCTAATTTAATGTTATTTAAATTTTATTGTTTTATATTTATTTTACATGAACACTATTTTTGTATAGCTTATTATGAATGCATCATTCTCAAAAACAACCGAAGTTTATGTGGAATTCAAAAATCAAAGCCGCCTGGCATTTTTGGATAAAGCAACGGGAAGATGTGCATTGGAATCAGTCACTGATTCCGATCCCGATTGCTATCCACATGGCAACTTCTTCATCAGCGAAGGGAAGCCGGGAAAGGTTCTTAAAGTGCAGGCTAAGAAATGCATTGGTCTTAACTTTTTATCAGCATTACAATATATACTTGCTGAGGAGTATTCCTTCGGTCTTCATCCGAAACTAGTCGGTGAGAAATAATATAGTCGAACATTACATTTACATACAAAGTAACATAGAAATGTTTCTTTGCCAACTTTTTTATGGCCGCTTTTTCCCTTTTTTTCTAATAATTGAAAAGAATCTATCAAATCTAATAGGTAATACATCTAATTTTGAACGAGACTCAAGGTATAGTGTGGTCATTGACAAATTGTTGAAACTAAACAGCTTATTTTGTAATGAAAAGACAGAATATAATATTATAATTTAACTTTATTTTTTAGAGACAAAACTTTCCATTTTACTTTACATGGTGTAACAAGAATATATGTATATAAGAATATTTTAGCTTATAAAAAATAAATGTTATAAGAAAAGACTTGGCTTGAATAGCGACAAATAAATATATTATATGAAATTTATTTAATTGGAGCAGTAGTAAAATGTCCATATCATTTTTTTAGATATATTTCGAATAATTTTTATAATGAGATAGATCTTAAAAGTAATTTTATTATATTTAATATTATTATGCACATGTCAAATTTTGCATAAAGCTTGCTTACGTACATATATTTAGTAATAATAAAAAATTGTAGAATAAATTGTTATAAATTATTTGAAACGTATAGTTTACAAAAAGTAATGTGGAATTTGATGCGTCGTATAAAGCTAAATAATTTTTATATAAAACATTTCTTTTTCGCTCTAGCGAATTCAGCCAGCCGTATTTTCAGGCTTTTTCTCGAAAATTTGTTTGTTACATTTTTAAAAATATACTCTCATACTTTTATTGCATTTTAAGTGCCAATAAAAATAACTAAATAATTTAATAAGTTTAATTAATTCTATTCTGTTTGCTTTCTTTACGAAATAACGACTATTTAGTTTCAGCAATCCAATCTAACATTCCAATAGTCACTTTATATATGTAAAACATAAAAGACTAAAAGTTTTAACGTATTAAATGTAAGTCCTGATTTTATATTTCATAAGATTTTTCATGATTTTGACATTATTGGATCAAAATCAAATATACCATATCTTTTATCTTTATCTGTTCTACAACATTTAAATTTCATCAAATTTGAAGTAAAATACTTCAGTATGATTTCTCGTTAGGAGAAATTGGAGATGAAATTGGAGATGTAATAAAATCTAGCTTTTTTACCTTCTTCTATATAACAAGTTTATAGATAAATTATTTTTTTTTTATATTTGTTCTCGCAGGCTTAGGTGGCACATTTCTGATGAAAAATGGAAGTGCGAGGCATCACGTTATGCCAAATAATTACGATGGTACATTAACAACGGCAACAAATATTAATAATTGGCTTCATTATTGTGACTTAGACACACCTTTGGTAGCGATTGGTACACTTCTTAGTAATAGCGCAATTTATGAAAATGCTTGTCGAAAGTCCGCTAAAATTGTAAAATTATCTGTCTATGAACATAGAAGTATTTTACTTCGCAAAATATTCATAAATGTTTTTTTAGGCATATGGTCTCACTGAAAGCCATTTCCATGCTTTTTCCTCTAACGGAGCAGGTGGACACTTTTACATGGATCTCAGACCGAATGACACAGTAGAATATTTGGGATATTTGTATCCTGCGAGAAAATTTTATCATATAGATCCACAACCTAGATACGCTAATCTGCAAGATTTTACCGATATAATGTCATATTGGCGACAACCTTACACTGTATGCACTCGATTTTAATTAGAATAGTATTGCTGATGCAATTATTGATGTGGTTTATATTTATAAATTCTAATGTTAAATTATCGTTTTTCTTATCTTATGTATTTTCCTTTTTTATTTTTTATTATATTTTTCTCATTTTTATTCGTTTTTAATTTAGTAGCTATTTTATGTGTTTTCAGATTATATCTTTTAAATATTTTTACTCTTTGTTAGTATAAAATGCACTCATACTTAGTTGCAGATTATAAAGTAAACTTATTAATTAAGTAAATAATAAACTGTAAAAAAATAGTTACATTATTAAAATACGCGCAAATATAAATATGAAAATAATATAATAAAAAAAAAAAAAATATATATATATATATATAGGTATATATATTCCTTTTGTGTGGAATATAAACATTATTTTATTGATATATTCCTATCGTTATATTTTGAAAAAGTAAGCTACCTTAATCAATTATATGAATTTATGATTTTTAATGAATAATACATATGTATATTCGTCAAATTAGAAATTGTGAATAATTTGTAATAGGTACACTTCTTCTTGTGACACATCATTAGTATGATATAAATAAA
The DNA here is from genome assembly GCA_963971435.1 of Lasius platythorax. Classification (NCBI taxonomy): domain Eukaryota; kingdom Metazoa; phylum Arthropoda; class Insecta; order Hymenoptera; family Formicidae; genus Lasius; species Lasius platythorax. The sequence goes on along the minus strand of CAXASD010000001.1, from coordinate 23,848 downwards.
TTAAATATTTATCCATCTAGCATTGTTATGGATTAATTTACACTATATCTATACAAATCGCAAGAAATAATTTCTACCATCTGTTCACCCGTTATATGTCTCGTATATTTGTGTACATTACTATTTTCGTTATGTCTTAGATAAGATGCTTTCTTGCCATAACATTCCACGATTTTCATGACATTATTGATGTCCGCGCGACCTAAGAATCATCTTTCCGACTGTATTGGCACATTGTCAAAATTTAAACGGACTACAATTGATCATCAATTATTTACATTACTCATTTCACGTACCTGTAATAAAGTACAGACCACCGGTGAGTGATATATTACACATTTAGATATGTAACTTTTTTTTATTAATCTTAAAATATGTTGGCGAGAAACTTTTGAAAATTATCGATATGAATGTTAAATTACTCTTGTATTTGATATTCTATAGTTAGCATATTTTAATATATTGTTTATATATTTTGTGAATATTATATGGTTGCATAATATAATAAAGAATATTTTTGTAAATACAAGCCTACAAGAAAAAATGAGTATAGAAAAAAAACGCTGAAAACAAAGAAAATTGTTTTCAACGAAATTCTCATAAGAAATCCTTTTTAATCAAGGTTTCAATTTTTGCTTTTTAGGAATGCAACATTCAATATCAAATACTTTGGTAAAATAAAAATTTTAATAATTGCTAATAAACACTTTGCTCGGATATTTTACAATTTATTTGTTAAAATCAAAATTTTCATAAAACTTATATCAAGAGATGTGGAATAGGCAAGTGAGAGTCGGGCGCAAAATGTAAAGCGCTAAGACTTTGCTGATAATCTTATTTAAATAAATTTGAAAGTTGTGGTCCTTTCTTAGGACCATCTTCGACATGATGCTTACAGAAAGGTGTACAAAAGAATACTGACGGATTGTGAAATCAAAATAAATAATAAAGGAGCGAGGTAAAATGAGCCGATGTGTAACAGATCGTTAATATATGTAGTCGGGTAATCAAAGTGAAATAAATTATTTAATTAGATCGTAACGTAATAAATAACGAAAATGGGACATAAAGTATATGATTATAATTAAAATATTATTTTAATAACAGTAGAATTAATAAATTGACGATTTTATCAGTATGAAATAAATATATACGATTTATTCAAATATCCAATAATGCGAATAATTTTATAATGTGTGTGACAACATTAAAACTTCGACCTAATATGTAAATTATAACATACATATGTAATTTTCATTTTAAAATTAAAATATAACGTGAAGAATATGTAATGAACAACTTAAGAATATTTCTTATATCTTATAAATTATAAATACTATTAAAATACAATTTTATATAAATTATAATTTTACTACATTTATAATTAAAATGTATGATATATAGTAAATTAAAATAAAGGTTCTGTTATACTTACATATCAAGAGATGTGGAATAGGCAAGTGAGAGTCGGGCGCAAAATGTAAAGCGCTAAGACTTCGCTGATAATCTTAATTAAATAAATTTGAAAGTTGTGGTCCTCTCTTAGGACCATCTTCGACATGATGCTTACAGAAAGGTGTACAAAAGAATACTGACGGATTGTGAAATCAAAATAAATAATAAAGGAGCGAGGTAAGATGAGCCGATGTGTAGCAGATCGTTAATATATGTAGTCGGGTAATCAAAGTGAAATAAATTATTTAATTAGATCGTAACGTAATAAATAACGAAAATGGGACATAAAGTATATGATTATAATTAAAATATTATTTTAATAACAGTAGAATTAATAAATTGACGATTTTATCAGTATGAAATAAATATATACGATTTATTCAAATATCCAATAATGCGAATAATTTTATAATGTGTGTGACAACATTAAAACTTCGACCTAATATGTAAATTATAACACACATATGTAATTTTCATTTTAAAATTAAAATATAACGTAAAGAATATTTAATAAAAAACTGAAAAGTATTTCTTATATTTTATAAATTATAAATACTATTAAAATACAATTTTATATAAATTATAATTTTACTACATTTATAATTAAAATGTATGATATATAGTAAATTAAAATAAAGGCTCTGTTATACTTACATATCAGGTGATGTGGAATAGGCAAGTGAGAGTCGGGCGCAAGGTCTAAAGCGCTAAGACTTCGCTGATAATCTTCTTTATATAAATTTGAAAGTTGTGGTCCTTTCTTAGGACCATCTTCGACATGATGCTTACAGAATGGTGTACAAAAGAATACTGACGGCGTTTGAAATCAAAATAAATCATAATGGAGCGTGATAAGATGAGCCGATTAATAACAGTTCGTAAATATATGTAGTCGGGTAATCAAAGTGTAATAAATTATTTAATTAAATGGTAACGGAATAAATAACGAAAATGGGACATAAAGTATATGATTATAATTAAAATACAATTTTAATAACAGTAGAATTAATAAATTGACCAAATAAAGCCAATCATAGCCGTGGAAAAGCGACAACAATACACTTTGAGACTTTCGAGTATTGACATAACAAGTTTTTTTTTAGAGAATAATTTATTGAAAATTGGACAACGTCTAGAAATAAGAGCGCGCGTGTAGCGCGCGCTTGTGTTGTTCTAGTGTAAATAAAAAGGAAACGAATTATTCTGCTTTTTCTACATTCTACATCGCAAAACAAAAAAAAAACATTGCACAGAAATTTAGTAAAAATTTAGTAAAAACTAATAGTAAAACTAATCGAATAAAACTAATTCCGTTTTTGATCAAATAAATCATTTTTGTAAAACTTGAACTTAATACAGAGAAATATTGTAAATATTTATTTAATGTAATTAAAGGTTTCAACAAATTATATTTACTCTAAAAATCCAACAAGGATTTTTTATTTATTTCTTTTTATATTTAATTAAATTAGATACTTATACATTACAGATACATGAATAAATCTGATATATTGAGATTTTACTCAATTTACTTAAAATAAAATTTATTTTAATATATTTAAAAAAACACATACAGTGTCAAAACATTACATTGTCTACAAATAATCACGCCATATGTCCATATTACAGAAAAAATCTATCACTTTATTTTAATTCATATATATAAAAAAATTTGAATACCACAACGCACCATAATTATGTGAATATGATTGCATTATATTTATATGTTTGTGAGTGTATATATATATATATGTTGTTTCATTGTAAATTCATATAAATGACAAAATAAAGAAAAAAAACGTTAAATAATTTTATAAGATATGCTTTGTGTGAACTCATTACCTTTGATGACTTTTTAATTATAAGTTTATAATTTTATTAAAAAATAATTCCAAATCTTTGCAAAAATAATAAACGTTTAATTTTCAGCAAATGCAAATATTCATAACTTTATTTTGATATAACGATTTAAATGATTATATTAAAACAAATTCACTAAAAATGAAATATTGCTTAGGAATTAATTTTATAATCTACTATTACTATTGTATTCATTACATTAAGGGGTTTAAAAAACTCTTTTCTAAATAAGATTTTCAAGTTCTTACGGAGTCTAAAAGACGCCGTAACGATTGATATCCACTAAATGAAATCAAATCAAAAGAGAATTTAGGCCTTTAGGCTCTCAGATAAAGCGAAATGTATCGAAGGCATATATAGAAAGTGACATTTGAGAACATTTCGGAAACGAAACAAAAAATGAAAGCCTGTAAAAAAGATCACATCTTTCGAGCATATAAAACTTCAACATTTTTTCACTTCTCGTACATTAGAGATTCGTGAGTTAAACACGTAAATCCGATATTGAAACTTAATGCCAACAAAATTGCATAGTTTCGTTTGGACATTTTCATTATTTTATAGTGTGACGTATATAATTAGCAAATTTTTAAAAGTTAGTTTTCTGGAAACTTTTGAGAATAGGTTTTCTTTATAAGAAACTCTTTAAAAAACTGCAGCCTTTAAATAATTCGAGAAATATTTCCAGCAGTGAAAAAAAAATGTTGGGACAAGTGCATTGAGTTAAGAGGAAAGTACTTTGAAGGAGACTAGAGTCTCAGATTAGTTAAATTTAATAAAACATTTTTTTTTAAACAATTCCGGTTATTTTTTGGTTTCCTCTTGTATATTATTAATAATTTTATGCCCCATGAGAACTTCAGAAAAGTGTATCTAGAAGATCTCACAGAGTGTGAAACACAAATTCACTTTTGAAAAATATAAATTTTAAAAAGTGACCTTAAGATGGTTAGAGAAAAGATATCTTCAATTGTTGTGTACGAAAGGAAAGAAGTTTCTTTTTTTAAGAAACTTTTAGCGCGAATATTATTGAAGATAATATGTTTATATAAATATAATAAATATTAACAATTATACAAATAAATTTAAAAAATTAATGTAAAATACGTTTCTATATCAGGTGATACATAATGTGCAGAGATATGATTCGATTTCGATCAGATCTAACTCCAGTTGAAATGATAACGCGTTATCAAAGTACTGAAATAATGCGTTTATGCATAATAATATTGATATAGATATGAAGTATAAGTGATCGTGATTCCTTTCGATTTTGATTTAGATTACTGGATATCTTTCAAATTTGTTCAGATAAACATTAATTCGAAACGCAGTAGATTAATTCGCGCTACACCCAAATCGTCTGCATAAAGTTACGAGTAAAAAATTAGCAGCAACATGGAGCTAGCTCGCATACAGTGCGTTTTTCATTAGAAAGAAGCAGCTGGAATGTGTGTTGTGTGTACGTAAACGACGATCCGGACATAATGGACATCATCATCGGTCAATGTGTTACAGAATCCCCTTTTGTCTTATCATCCGCACATTGAGATTATAGTCTAATAGCTTTCTTCAATAAATGTTCTTTTTACTTCGCGCGAAAAGCGTACTTCCAGTCCTGCAACAGAACAAAAGCAAGTTTTAAGATTCGCTGTCTCAAAAATACGAAAAACCTCGTGTCTTTAATTGCTCCAAAAGATTATATGCACTAGAGAAAAATAAAGCAAGTAATCTAAAAATCTAATAATCTAACAAAATTTTTAAATTATGATATATAGAGATAAAAATATTGATCGATAAAAAATAACTTTGTTTCAAACACAAAAATAATCATTCCTTGTAGTTCTTTTTTATGCTAAATCTGGCCATCAAAATGTGTATCTCTATCACCTCACAAATAATTAAAAAAATTAATTATTTTTTTCCTTATGTCCTTTTTTATATTGAACTATATGTTATACATTAAGAAAACTACTTATTAACTAACTTATTAAATATACTTTCTTTCATATAAAATCTATTTATATTAATATAAAAGAATTTTATTAGATTTAAACGATATAGCTACTTTCTATATCCTATCAGAGGCATTTTAGAGTTTAGACTCCTGGTTCTTCATTGCAATTATTATGTAATTATTAATATATTTAATTGTGGCGTGTAGGAAGCGAAAAATCATGTAAATCTTTTTTTCTGTCTTTTTTTCATCTAAATGTGTCGAAATTAATTTTTTCGCATGTCACCAACCGCGTTCGGTATATAAAATATATATCGAAGACTTTTTCTATTATTCGTGAATTGATAAATAGCTACAAACTTTGATTAATTGTTATAACGTCCATTTTTATTGAAAATGCAGGACGCATGTAGATTGAGTTGCATTTATTAATGCAAGATCATAAAACAGGAAATTTGTATATGTTAACAATCCATGCTATCAAACGTGACATATGTAAAAACTAATTTATTTTAACATGTTTTTTCAGAAGAAAAATATTCTTGTAATTTCTTGCTTCTAATATCATAATATAACTGCAGTGAGGAAAAAGGTTTAATCTTTTCCATGATATTTCTATAAAAAATTTACAAATTGATATAGTTTAATCTTATTTCGATTAAAGACACAAGATATTTATATAATTATTTTCTCTTTATATACTACAAAGTTTTATAAAACGAAGTTTTATAAAACATTAATGTTACTGCTGAAAGAAACGCACAATATTAAATTAATTAAATAGTATTTATATTTATCATAATTATGGCAAGCATAAAAAATTAAGAAAAGAACTACGGTGCACAATTATCACTTCAGCATGCAATTCCACATAATAGCAAATTTGCATTATATCCTGAAAATTTTTTGATTATTAAATATTGATATTAATATTCGTTTTGCAGTCTATATTTATTGTACTCAATAGAGCATGTGTTATTACTACATATTATATATTTACTATTATTATTACTATTAGTTGCGAATTTCGTAACAAGAACGGTTACGAAATTAACGAATTAATCATTGGGCAATGAGAATTAAAGAAGCAAGTGATACATTACGAGAATTAAATGAAAGTATTATGTGTGCATCTAATTTTTCTCATCTCTGCTGTTATTTTAAGTTATTATTTTATACTTTTCAGAAAAAGAGAGATGTAACGATCTGACTACAATTTAGGAAAATAAACTAGATGATATACAGAGAAGCGCATACATTTATCCATTACACACAATAAGTACATTTTTTAAAAATATATCAACTTTATCTCTGTGATCTTCAATATTCTTAGACACAAGTTCAATATTAGTACAAAATATTTTGTTTGTCCAAAAGAAACAAAGTTTACATGAGATCTAAGAAAAAATAAATAAAGTGGGGAGAATAATCGAGAATAATTACAATTTATTACAGTTTGTGCATTAAGAACATAAAAACAAGGGGAATTCTAGTTCTACGAAAAAAATACGCACCTTATTATTATTATTATTATATATATATATCCATCTGTCATCCAGAAGCGATGCGTTTCTGCTGCGTCATCGTCATCGTCATCGTCATCTCTTGTACTCTGGACCCAGTTTAGTTTATATTCAAGAATCAAAGCGAAACAAAAACGACAATGCAAGTTGATCCAGAGAACGAACAGTGAGCAAATTTTTCGTGCGAATAAAATTAATGCAATATTGCATTCATTATCAACATATTACAATACATCCCATTGAGTTTAGCTTTTTCTACCTATCTAATTACAATACAAGAGTGCACGAAGTGTCTTAAATTAAGTGTCTCTCGATAGAACGCATCTACTATGAAATTATCGGCATCGAGTTACTTCTCTGTTCTGGAATTTTCCTTCAATCCCTATTTCTATTTTACAATTAGTGATATATGCGCAAAATAAAAGTGTTGTAATGCTTTTTATTTTCTATTCGCTTTCTCTTTCTACTTATTGTCATTTGGTCAATATATAATAGGACACATAAACACAATACACATATGTGAAAGGCAAGGACATTCCCGAAAAACGAACATCCCAAGTTTAAAATACAAACACATACATATATATTAAAGTGCAAATTTGATTCTAGAACCTTTATGTCACACATACTCAGTCAGCCAAGTCTGTTCGAACAGACTTTGCCAAGTGTCAAATTTTTATCAGCAGAAAGGCTACAAAATTAGTAGAGACTGTTAATTTCGATTATGTCGGCAAACTATCAACTGTAACAGAGTCTAATTGACATAATCTGACAGATTAGTGGCAGAAACTGAGCAGTCTGATTTTTGCCGTCAATCTGCTGTCAATTTCTGTGCAGGCTCTGTCGTAGATCACAAGCCTAATGCGGACACACTTGATGCCAATTTGCTAATTGCGCGCATCTTGCTTGGGTAATCATGGGAATTTTTTGAATGAGAATATCGAAATTTCACAGAATGGAATAAAAATCAAGTAAAACTACTAGTCTCCGTTTGAAAATAATTTATTTTTCATTTATTAAAGTCTCAAGGCACTATCTTCATTACTTTTACCATATCATTAGCTTTCCATCATTAATTTAATCAAAGAGAAAATAATTATTAGATTATATAACAAATTATTCTATCTAAAAAAATAATAATAATATAAATGCCGCTTCATATAATATATAAAACTCATTTCTTAGCATAATTTTTTTCAAAACCGTGTACTCTTGATATCTCTCAACGCAAAAATCAACGAAAAAATGTTTTGGTTTTTTCTTTTTTACATACACCGTTGAGAGATCTTGTAAGAGATATTGTCTACGTCGTTTCTTGCCACTGTAAAATATATTTCAAATATAATTCAAATATATTTCTAATATATTCAATATATATTTATCCAAACTATATTTAAAATATATTTTTCTCTATACAAAAAATCGCATAAATATATATTTATGGCTATTAATAAAATATATCTTCCAAACACCCAATACCATAAGAGATCGCTACAATCTTGTTTTAAGTCTTACATAAATTGCGATGAAGGTATCGCTGAAAGTCACATATTGAATTTTTAAAAATCGATATCTTTACAACGCACAGACGTCCGAGATGTACGTTTGCAGTTATCGTAGATATTTACACAGGATATATATTACTGCATTGCAAACTTGAAAGAATTCTTTACGATACAAATTTAATAAAAATCAGAAAAAAAACATTTGTTATAATATTTTCTTATATATATATATATTAACTTTAAAAGTTTAACTTAAAAAAAATTTAAATACATATTTTTGATGATATTCACACAATGGATTTCGATTTTTATTTAAACTGTATCGTAAGTGACATATTATGTAATCGTAATAAGTAAAAATCGGAATACATTGAAAATTATAATATAAACAATATTTTTTTTATTTATTGAGGCCATTTAATTATTAATATATTCTCGTTTCTCTCTTTGGGAAATCACGTTGTCTTTGCATGTCTATGCATTATATAATTAAGCAAAGCTGCTATTCGCACAATACTACTTTTGAATGTGTTAATTGTTTCATCGAATTATGTTAAAAAAGACAGATAAAGATATTCTTTCTAGCAAGGCATGTAATATGAAAAAAAAAAATCAAGCTTTATAATATAACAGATTGTATTTTTTACAGATAAAAAATACAATTGCATTCTATTAATATCTCTCCATTAAGAGATTTTTAAAAATAAATTTTCTATTTTTAAATTTCTATCGATTTCTGATTTTGTTCATTTTTTTCTTCTAGTTAAGTGCAACATGCCGAATACGTTCGATTGTTGCAATTTGCTTGTGTAAGTTATAGACATAAGAAAATAACTGTATTAACTGTAAAGTGTCTAAGCAAGAACAGATATAATTCAATGAAAAGAACAAAATATAAATTAGTAGACTATATCATGTTACAGTTTCTGAGGCATTCAAAGAAGCACGATGAAAGTAAATATTATTTTTATATGATATTAATTTTCAAAATATTATATAAAAATATTTATATACCTTATATTAATATCAATTTGTCATTTTGAATATCAAATATTTTATGCTCATTACAACATTAAATTTCATGTATTTCTGTGTCTAATGATTTATATAGCATAGTATGTGCCTCGTGGTATCTCGCATCAGATTACAGTTACAGTTCAGTTATTTCTTATATCCATGGTATAAGATATCTATTTGAAAAGTTAGTCTCATATAAATGCTTTATATAAAATATCCTATAATCGGTATGATGGTTTATAATCTGCATATGACTATCTATAATGCTAAAATACGTAAGAAAGTTTAAATCTATGCGAGCGTGCGTCTACACAAACCCATAGTCGAAACTTTCTTACATGCTTAATATCACAGACAGTCACACACACATGCACATATACACGAATGAAGAGAAATGCATCGGCACTTTATCGTCTTAAAAAAAAAAAAAAAAAAAAAGGCTGCTAACGAATTTTTTCTTATCTTAGAAAACTAATAAAAGTTCAAAACTATGAGTGAGTAATCTTATAGAGTGTGCAATAAAATACGGTAAGTAATCTTATAGAAGGTGCAATAGAATATTTGCTGAAAAAGAAAAATTCTCGACATACATTGTTAAATAAAGTTCTCAAAATAACTTATCAATCTCCGCATTATCATTGGTAATTCGAGGGACCTCGCAAAATAATTTTATACTGAATGACTCGTTTGGAAAAATCCAGCTACACTAGGCGTCACATATGTTTTATCACATAAAATTGGACATGCTCAGAGTGTATTATAGATATACTCATCGTATCTAGATACATCATCATATGTTATTCTATAATCCGGCATACCTTGACTTACATTCAGTTTTAATTCTTTCTTAATATTGTTTTAACATTCAATTTTAATTTCTTTCTTAATGTTATTTTAACGTTCAATTATAATTCTTTCTTAATGGATCTTGTGTCCAGATTGATTTGCATCACGCATATGCATAGAGAGAAATCGATCAAATACAGATCTAATAGTAAATTCACTTGGATACACTATTTAGTGTCTATTATAGATTGTCATATAAAAATTGAAAGACAAATATATGCATAAGCATGTTGGATATCCATGAAATATCGGTACAGTTTATATATTATTTAATAAAATATGTTGAGCATTTCATCAATCCAGATCCTTATTAATGAAAAATGGTAATATCGTTTTCTTTTAACGAAATATAAAAAAAGGGGATAGTGAATCATTCATAGACAATTGTCATAGAAAGCGCGTGTGTGCGTGTGTGTGTGTGCGCGCGCGCGCGCATGCATGCGTGCTAATGTGAAATAAATCCTTTCAAATGCGCGAAATGCAAATTTAAACACGTGAATCAACATTCTACAACAGACTGATATTTTCGAACCTCGTCCTATAACGGTATTAAACTGTTGTTTCATTGCCTTTGCATATGTATAAACATACAAATTTCAACGATATAAAATTTGTCTGATTAACTTTATTTTCAAAACCTCAAACTGTGGAAACGAGTTTTTATTGAACCTAAAGAGTTAGAATAGACAAGGGTAATCAACCTACTATACCTGGCCTCTGACAAGAGGCTGGGACTGAGGGCTTGACCTTATGTAACAAAAAGACCGGGATGTTATAATGGATCAATAGATCTACATAACTTTAGGACCTGCGTTTTTAGGCCCACCCGCCTGGCTTACTACTACTACTACTAACTTTATTTTCTATGCACTAATATAGCATCCTTTACATTAGGCATGTAACTGATCCATCTCTATGTATATGTTTATGCAATTATATAAGTTTGTTTAGACCTTTAATATGTATAAAAAAGTAATTAAATTATTTTTACAAATAAAAATAATTATGATAAATTATAATAATTTGAGATAGATCCCTCAAAATAATTGTTGCAATTTTTAGCATTTAAAATAAAAATCTTAATACTTTATTTTCTCGATAACACTTTCCATGTTAATATTGCACTTCAAATTTAATATTTTTTAAATACACATTAATAATTTTGCATATTTTATTTTAACTTTATAGTACCAAGAGATATCAAGAAATCAATTAACATGAATAATCCAGGTATGCTAGCTTTGAGGATTGAAATTATAAATATATCTTTCTCTTTAAAATCCTCAAAAAATTGCTCATTCTATAAAGTTCTACATATCTATCTATATAATGACGCCCTACTGAGAAAATCGTTAACTAACAACGAATGAAAGCATAAAATAGATCTGTCTTCGTTAATTATATTACATTTAAAATAGATCCGTTTTCTTTAGTTACATTATATTTAAAATAGATCTGTTCTCTTCAGTTACATTATCACATTTTCTATATTCAAAATAAAATTGATATTATAATCAAGCGTTGGAGGAAAAAAAAAAGGAAAATGAAAACTGAAGGAAAATATAGAAGATGCAGCTGAAGAGAACGAACCTAACGATACAGGCGGAATAAAAGATCAAGAAATAGAAAACAGGATCCGCTTAGCCTACGTAGATGATGTGTGAATACCGAAAGCTTGGAAGATCTTGTTTTTAAAACCGGGTTTATTAGGACTAGCGTCGTGTTGATGCTGACTGCTGCCTGTCGCTGATTGTCCTTCGTGTAGTGCCCTTTGCACTAGTGGCAGCGAGCTATTCGCCTGCATTCGATTGCGTTCGTATTCGTACGTGTGCGGTCGCCGGTGAATTTTCGATCAGAATTCGATCAGGTTGTGCCGGACGAGACGGACGATGAGGCGGAACGAAAAAAAGAACAAAAAGAAAGAAGAAAAGGATAGTAGACAACTATAAGTGTTCGTGTCAACTACTGTATAACATGCGGAAGTGCGTATTGCTAATTTGTACGTTGAGATGACGAACAGGAGAAAAAAAAAGGAAGACTCACCTCTTCGTGACTCTGCTCGTGCTCGCTGTTGGCTAAACTTGACCGCGAGCCGCGTCTAGTGGAACTCTTCTCGTCACCCAGCAGCTGCGCTACTCGCGCCTTGTTCACCAGCTCTAACGCCTATAAAAAGAGATAAGAACAAAAACTGTATTATAAATTATATATTATTGCAATTTAAAACTGAATTTTAATTTTGTTATTCTTTTTCTAATTATTATATCAGTTCTAATTTATAAAATTTGGTTTTCATTTTTAGTAACTTGAATGTTTAAATTATTTAATATATTGATTGTCAACGCCTTAAATGATTAATTCCTTCTCCAGTCAATACAGATTTTTAATCACAAGCTTCTAATTAATACTTTTCTGCTATATTGTTATTCATTGTGTTAAAAATATATATATTATATATATTATATAATCTTATACTTTGGAAAAAGAAATTTATAGTTTTTTTAAAACTATGTGTATTAATTGATTATGTATATCAATATCATGCATAGGATAGTCAATGTACTAAATTAAAATTGGAGTAATTAAAATGTAAAACAAAGGGAGAGAGAGAAACAAATTCGAAAAAAGAGCAAATAGAAAAAACAAATTTTGTTCCTGCAAAATGCAGCCACCATGCAAGACTTTAGACTCTAAAAATTGAATTCAAGATCGTTAGCTTTTACTCACTTGCTGCACGTGCTGCATATGAGAAATATAAGAAATATTGTTAATTATATTATTTATATGTATATTCCTTTAATAAATGCAAGTATTACCTCTCTTCGAGATCTCATGGCGCAGTCTTCAAGCGTTTCCGCGGCCTCGTATTTGCCCTGTCTTCGATAAAGCGCACCAAGATTCTTTAAAGTGGTAGTAACCGTGGGAGAGTCCACCTTCGCAGCTTTGTGCCAACCGCCATATTCGCCGTATGGTGTGTTCTCCTTGTTTCTGTGCTTATTCTCTTCCCTCTCTTCAGCTACCTAAAACAGACACCGAAAGATCGATCAATTACAAAAGCGATTAAAAATAGACTTAAGGAAATGTATTAAGAATATTTAATTTTCTAAATTTTAGAATAAAGTGCTCTAATATGGAATGGTTTCTAATGTAGGATCAAAGAAATTATAACAGAAAAATGTTGCTATATATCTTAAATTTTATGGTAATCTTTTTAATAGGCACATCTTTTTAATATAATGTATTCAAATTATATAAGTATAATTTTCTGACGTATAAAAGTTTAATATGTAAGATAAATTAATATTTGTTTGCATATTATAAAAATGTCCTAATATGGTACACTGTAAAGTTTTGGTTATTTTTTTAAAATTTAATTTAATTTAATTTATTTCGGATTTATTATATAGACTTATATAAAATAGACTTTGCATTTAAAAAGAAAAAAACAGGACGTTATATTATTTTCTTTATAAAATTTTCAATAGTTTTCAATTTTATATTTTCTTGTAACTTTATTGCGACAATTTTATCAATACTTTTGATTATTATATTAAAAAAAATATCAGTAATTAAAATGTATTTATGTTATATTTTGTGCTAATAAATTTGACATTTTGATATATATTTTTTCAACATTTTTCTATTAAAAATTTCAATCTCTATTTAAAAATTTCTATTAAAAATTTATATTTTTTATATATTTTAATATATATTTTGAATAATCTCTCTCTCTCTTTCCTCTTTTTTCCAATGTTGTACAAATATGAAAAAATATTTTAATGTTTATCCACTCAAATAATATAATGCGATAGAAAATTTAAGTAATCTATGTTATTTGTCTTTTATCTTTTGCATTACAATATTTTGAAAAACCGGTAAGAGTACTTTATCTTATTCTTTTTTATCCAAAAATTATTAATTTTTTAATTCGAATAACGTAGGTTAATAGCTACGACACAAATATTGCTATCCAAAATGTTTTTGTCACAACTTCTCATTATCCATTTATTTAAAATTATTGAAGATATGTATGCAAATAAAAGTTTTCAGAAATCTGTATTTGTTTCCGTAATGCCAACCAGCGGTAAAATTCCAAGTGCTACAGCCATTATTGTAAGAATATAAAAGGAATCGTTTTGAAGGATATTATAGTGAATAAATTATAAATGACTTTTTATAAATAAATTTTCTTTCTTTTTATTTAATTTTAGGAAATTTAGTTACTGCTTTTATCTTTCGAAAAATCTAAAAGTAAAAAATTAAACTTTTGTTTGCAGCTTTGACGACACTATACGATACTGATTCACGTATGTTCTCGTAGTACCTGCCAGATCGGCTTGTTGTCGCCGTCGATGGCGCCGAATTCTCTCTCATGTGCTCTGGTGAGCACCTGTTTGTATAGCACCTCGGCATCCTTGTACTTTCCTTGCTTCAGGTAACAAGATGCCAGATTATTTTTCGTTTTGGCGACGTTCGGATCGTCTGGGCCTAGCTTAGCCTCATAGATCTCGAGTGCGCGTTGATAGTAGCGTTCCACCTCCTCATATTTTCCTTGATTTTGACACAACAGCGCTAGATTATTTAGCTGCTTCGCAACATCCGGGTGGTCGCGACCTAGCACCTTCTCGCGGATCTCCAGCGCTCGTTTGCATAGGGGTTCAGCCTCTTTGTACTTCCCTCGTTTTCCGTACAGCACCGCCAGATTGTTCAGCGTCGCTGCCACTGCGGGATGATTCTCACCCAATGTTTTCTCTCGAATCGCTAATGCATCGTTCAGGAGGTTCGCGGCTTCTTTATATTTATTCTGATCCCGATATACGAGAGCGAGGATGTTCAGCATAGTTGCCACGTCGGGATGATCATGGCCGGAAGTCTTCTCCAAGTCTTCCAAGGCCTGTTTACATAAAGGAACTGCTACTTCATAACGGCCTTGACTTGCATACTGAATCACTAAATTATGCAATGTGCGCAGACGCGCCGGTATCTCGTAGCCGGCATTTACTTGTTGGGCAAACTGCGATGGCGGAGTCGGAGATATAGCTGAAAAAAGACAACAAAAATTGTAATTGACGAAATAGTCATGCGATGCTTATAAAATTCTAAAATATTTTATGTTTAACTTTAAACAATAAAAATCATAATTATAAAGAATTTCAATTAAATTGATTTTATTAAATATATATTATGAAATTGATCTTATTATTTTATATATTTATTATTTAATGATTTTCTATTTATTATTATTTTAAAAATAACTTGCTCTTGTTCTTTATATTTATTGTTAATTTTTCATAAAAAAACATGAAATATTTTTCAAAAATATTTTAATATGTTTAGAAGTTTTACTTTTGCGATATTTTGTCTAGAGGGATTCACCTACATTTGCTATTACGATCATCTGCATCATCATCTGGAAAGAGATCCACCACGGGATCGTCCTTTGGTCGATCCTTAGCATTTTCATCCTCTGTCGACGGATCCGGATCATATTGCCGCATACTGGCCATGAAGTCTAAGTGCCTCTTTTCTTCTTCCAACTGAGCAACCTGCGAAATACACAATTGGAAATATAATAGACTTTTTAATTAGAATGATGAGCAAACTATCTTGCAGGGAAATGCCAGACTTGAAAATGTGATTATTTTTTATGAAAACCACATTAAATTGTAGGTCGCAACAGTTTGTGGAAGATTGCTTTTGGATATATTTAAACATATTTGACATGATTTTTAGGAACATATATGTACTCTTATACATACACGGAGAGAATTTTCTCTTAAAATTTACCCTAAAAATCATGATAATCGTGACACAACATGGCATTTTAAAGTAATTTATATAATTCTTTTATTTATTAATATATATTATAATAAAATATTAAATGCACTCGGTTAAATTTTATTAAAATACCTTGTAAAATTTTAATAATTTATTAATAATTAAAAGTTCTTGTTTCACGGACTCGAGCTCTTGTTGTATCGACTCTTATTCGCGCACTTTCGCTAGTTGTTCTTCTTTTTAATGAATCGGCATTTCCTTCATTCAGTTTATTCAGTTCAACATTTAAAGAAATTTGTGCAAAGCTCGGATTCATCCGCTTTAACACTTCATATAATCTCAATACGAGGGTCGATTTATTGCACTCCGTAAGTAATCCTCTAGACTGCAGCTCTCCCCTCAATACCAACATAGTATAGTTCTTCAAGTTCTCCATTATTTTTGTTTAATGTTTTCTAGCCCTGCTATCATATATTTAAATTATCAAAACGAGCTTTACACGTCACTTTTTCATCAATATTTGTCATTGTAATTATTTTATTTTTCAATCTAATACAACGGCATTAAGACACAAATGTCTATATGAAGCAATTCTGCTATGTCTTATATACGCCATAGCACAACAGCATTCTCTTCAAACAATTAAACTGGAAGTTTTACATTTTAGTTTTAGATTTAAAATTTTTGTCTTATTTTTAAATCTTTATTTTAAAGTTCAATTTTAGAGTTTTAAATTTTGATATTAAAATACATATATACATAAACATTATGTTTTTTAATTTACGTTCATATTTATACAGCTATTATTGTTATACTACTAGCTTAAAGCCACATATATACCTTCTCTCGTAATTCCGATCGATTGCGTTCATTATCTTATCGGTATCTCATATTATTGTTTTCAATTTTTCTATTATCTTCAATAACGACGAAAATAATCAAATTATTTAGGTAAATAAAAAAAATTTATTATTAAAGAAATGTCTCTTTTTTTTTATTTTCTTATGTGTAATCTGTATAATCTAATTTTAAAAGATATGAAATAAATAGTGCAGAATAAGAGTCATCCAACATTTTATTTAAATTTTATATGTGTGTGTCGCAAAAAATTCTGTAACTTAAAACGTACCAAATAAATGCAAAATTTTTAATTTACGAAAATTTTCAAATATGTTCTCTTTTTAAATATTAACTTTTTGGCGTTTCTTATAAAAATTACGTAATTTCCAGAAGTTGACATCTATAAAGTATATCTATAAAATCGTAAATAGCAGCAAATCCTTTTTTAAATAAACAAAATTTTATAACAGATAAATATAAAAAAGTACAATTCATTATTTAAAAAAAATTTTTTTTTAAATAAATAAAAAATAATCGTGCTTTAGGAAGTATATGCTACAACCATGTAAAAAATTATCAAAATTAAAAATCATGCAGCAACCCTCACCCCTCCCCTTGTTGATTTAAAATGGAATGACCTGTGCGTGTCAAAATAAAATTATCATAAATGTTACTTTTTTTAAATATTTGTTACTTGCATTGATTTTTCGACTGTTTTGACTATCATTATCTAAATAATATTACTTTTACATATACTATTCAAAATGTCCATCCTGTGCTTGCAAGCATGCTGCTGTCGGTTATTTCATCAGATTTTATCATTTGTCAGTGTGCTTGTATCTGACAAAATGCCGCTTTGAATAGTATTTGTACAAATAATTATTTTTATAATGTTATGCACCAATCAAAAAAATCAATAAAAGTAACAACAATATTGAAGTAACATTCATGATAATTTTATATTTTGGTACAATAATTAACTGTACTTCTGTACTTATGTACATATACTATTTAAAGTCATGTTAATAAATTAAAAATGATATATCAAAGATACTTACGGCTTGTTCGCTCGCTTGCAACTTCTGCTGAGTACCAGCGAGTTCATCCCTGAGCCAGGCATTCTCCTGGCACAGCCTCTTCACCTGTGTCCTCAGCTTTTGCTTTTCTGCTTCCACCATTTGCAGATGGCTCGCCAACGCCTGCATTACCTGCGCCTCGCCTAGGCCCAAGTCGATCATTTCAATGATCTTGGACAACAGACTAGCTTTGTCGCGGGCAGCTGGTGCGTCTTGAGTCTGCAAGCCCTGTAGCAAGCCACCATGCTCGACCCGAAGAGCTTCCAGGCCTTGAGCGACTGTTCGTGCACCGGCCACGATTTCCTCCTGCGTCATCGCTGTCATTCTGCCTATGTTTTCGATTTTTTTACTGAAAATAAGAACAGAAGTTAATTTATATTTGCAGGGCAAAAGAGATTTCTTGTTATTTTCTTTTACATTTTATATTCTGTTACACAATTTTTAATATTTATATTTTTAAAGCAGTATAAACAACTCTAAGCATCTAAAAAAAAAATTGTAAATCAAATATTCACCCTCATACACACACATTTAGTTTTATAATACAAAATCAGAAATTTAAATACCACAGTTTTATTTTTGCAATATTGCCGACAAGCGACAAAGCGCTTCCGGTGTCGAGAAGGACATTGAAGGCTGAAGTGGTACGCGGTCTTGAGAACTCCGATATAACAGGACAACATTAATGATAACTCGAGCACGCGATCGACAACACTTAATCGAAGAGTCGCCGACAAAACGAAGAACAAGGATGAGGAGAGAGAAAACTTACCCCATGTCTTCAGAGCGATGTTAGAGCTGTCTACGTGCTGGTCTCTAACATGCGGTATCGTCGAGTCAATATTTCGACGTCGGCGCAGTGCGAAAAAGGCGCTTTCGCCGTTCCGACAGAACAGACACGTATACAGGACGATTCACCAGGAGATATACTTCGATATATTAATTTATCATTCTCTCTCTCTCTCTCTCTCTCTCTCTCTCTCTCTCTCTCTCTCTCTCTCTCTCTCTCTCTCTCTCTCTCTCTCTCTCTCTCTCTCTCTCTTATATCTTTATATCATTAAACAAGAAAAGAGAGAGATTTTGGTTTCTAAATTATTATAGAATTATATATGTGTATAGAGATTCTAATTAATTAATTAATTATAGAATAAAATAACAAAATATTACGCAGATAGAATAGACTAAAAATTAAAAAAATACTAGCGAATAAAAAAATCAAAATAAATCAAAGGCAGGTTTGAGCCAAAATGCAGATATTTGAGCGATAAATTTTAATTGTACTATAATATCTGGTTTTATTTAATACACGAACGTTTCAATCTTTTTTCAATCTATGCAAATAATAAACATACAATTTGTCAAGTCAAACATATTAAAATTGTAAAAAGAAAAAATTAAAATTTTAAATATGATATGTATAGAAAATTGTGCGAAACAGAACAGAATAGAACAGCTAATTATAGAAATTATAAGAAAAATGTGATTAAACATTATCTTTCATTGGCCTGTAACTCTGTATAATTATTATTTTACTTTTTATTGCTCACAATTACTTTGTTTTTTTCTACAATTTAAATAAATAAATTTAAATAAATATTAAAAAATGTGTGTAGCAGCATAATATCAGCATAAACACAACACGACAAATTCTACTCATAAATTACAAACAAATGATATTTACAATCTTAAATTTTTATCATTCTTTCTCTATATTTTAAATAAAATATACGCAGAATAAAGAGAACTGTTCCAAGGGAAAAAAGATTGCTCTATAGCTCTCAAATAACGTTACAAAACATAGTACGATAATTTAAATACATTCGATAATTACTATTACTCAAAATCGCTCTCGTACTTATTAAAAAAATTTTTCACTCTAAATCTCCTTAAAAAACAATTTCCGAGACTGATATTCTTGCAAATGCTATGCAGTATCAAGAAATTACACGTTTTAATGCGATAATTTGAATATTAAATATTTAATTTTAAAAATTTAATAATATTATAACGATCAGGTTGGTCTTGTAAACAATTTTTTTCAACATCTGTTAAAAATGGATCTTCATATTACACCATCTTTTTTGTAAATCGACCTGTAGAGGTGCAGCGCTGTTGGAAATTCGATGGTGAAGAAGAACTATCCGCGTTGCCATCGTGTAATCAATAGGAGTTGGTGAAGAAAGGTTGTTTTCTCTCTCTCTCTCTTTCCCTGGGATTTATTATAAATTTATTCGCGACTACCATCGAAAAATAAATTTACGCCGATATCGTATTTTTGGATAATTATGAATTTCTTTCGGAATCGATCTATATCACTGCAAAATTAAATAACCAGTTAGCAGTCTTTTTCGATTACGCGAGATTTCCATAGTTTTATTGCGATTAAAAATAGATTTTTTATTTGTTGGCGATGTCGAAAGTTAGCCAATGATTTCAAAAGAAATATATCCCAATATGGGATTTATTACAAAATAGTCAAACATAACAAAAATGTTTTAATTAAATCTGTTCGATCCCTTATATGATAGATTCCCGCACTTATATGTAATCTTTGGGCTCTTGGTCGAAGCTTTCAGACACTCGTAAACCTTGACCACGTCCAATAACTGATCGATATCATGGGCGAATTTGGCGACCTCGCGACAAGGTTATTTGTTCAATTCTAATAAATATTTCCGCTATTCAATAACTATTGATGGCAAGTGATTTTGATCATTAGAAGTAACGATATTAAATCGACTAATCTGAGTGATCCGCATTGGATTATTCTCGAATTAATCGGTCTTTCACTATATAAACCATAATATAAATTAAAAAATACAGGAAGGAATTAATAATCGTAATTCGAAGCCTTAAAATGATTCTGGAAATTATCCTGGTGATGAATTTCGGAAGATACAATGGCAAGGAATCTGAATTCATAAAGAAAAAAGGACGAATTCTTTACATACTTCTACATGATTATTTCCTTTTCAACTGCTTTCTGTTCTGTGCATGAGAAAATTATCTTCTATTTTTTTATATCTTATACTTACATATTTATGATATATTTATATCAAGTTATATATACGAGTAAAATATAATATATTTATATCATAAAATTCATAAGATTTTTTTTATATAAATGATATATTCATATTAGTAAATCCTCCGTATAGTGGTCACAGATTTTCTAAAACTTACATATTTTACATATTTTATAAATTTTGATGCGTAAAAATTAAATATGTTGAAAAAAATTATCGTTTTTGTTCTGTTTTTCATATATTCGTAATTGAATACAGTTTTGAACACGCAATATTGCTATAACAATAAGAAGTCATTGTGAAGGCGACAAATATAGAAGATGAAAGATGAATGCGTGGGCAGAAAGGAGGCTTCGACCCTGCATTCTCATCCTACGTGAATTTCCCAATCTTTCTTAATCCAACCAAAATTCTACAATTAAGTTAGATTAGGTTTGTATCAAGCTGAAAGTCATCAAAAGTGTGGGCGGAAGGGAGGCTCTGTGCCTATGTATTTAACTTAATTTTTGAAAGTCAGGTCAGATTAAGTTAGCAAATTTATGTGTAGGACTGCAGGAAAAAAGATTCCGCCCTTTCTTCGCCCATTTAATTTTTATCTTCTATAAACAATGTTCAAATATCAAAATTTAGTATTTTAGTATTCATGCGATCGTTTCTTATTCTCGAAACCGCAATCTAAGTTTTGATTCGAAAAAGGAAGTGAAATATCGAAAGTGATAGCGACATTGCGTGTTTAGCACGCGATAGACTTCCGATCCTGAAGTGTAATGGCTTTCATTACCGGCAAAAAGAAGCTTTCCCTCTCCCTATCTGTCTTTCTCTACCGAAATCTTATCAATCAAAAATTCATCAATCAAAATTATCAATTCAAAGAAAGAGGGATTATTTATTTTTTTTTCATTGTATTACACTTTCAATACTTTCATGAAATTCTTTTCTTTTTTCTTTTTTTCTCTTCAATTCCTTCAACTAAATATACAAAGTGTTTCAGAATCAAAACAACAAATTATTTTTTCAGAGTATCTACTCAAAACTTGTATAAAAATTCTTTGAAAATTCCTAAATCTTCCAAGTATTTTTGTTCAAAATTCTAGATAAAATTAAAGAATTTTTATATGTAACTTTTTAAAATAAATTTCTTTATTGTGTGTTTTCTAATAATTTCTATTCATACATCAAGAAAAAAATAAGTCATTTCGGTTTTTAATATTGAATTTGAAAATACTGAAAAGAACTGAATGGCTTTCATAAGATAAACATTTTTCATTTGCATATTTTCATTTTTTTATCACCAAGAATTGGTGATATAATGAAGATTATGATATTGCATTTTCAATATTTTGCTGAGGCATTAAATATAAACAAATATATATATTTCCCCAAAAAATTTCATGAAAAAATTCTCTGATTTTTCAAGATAAAAAAGAATCCACGAAAGTTCCAAGTTTTTTATGTTGTTTCCGGAGATAGACATCCTACTTTTGTAATTGTGACAATACGAAAACAATTAAACTTTTTAAGTTTGAAACATTTTTTCGTATGCATACTCAATAATAGAGTCGCATCTATCAATATTATAATCAATATTAATATAAAATTCCAATTTTTAATAATAAAATGTTAGATAAACCACAATTAACATGAATTTCCAGTAACACTTATCAATGTTAATATAATATTATATATATTAATATAACATCTTCAGAAATCTTAGAGAATTATATAAACCATAATTAGAACCAACTGATATTGTTGGAAAAATATAATCTAATAAAAACTTAGATTTCAATCGTAGCGAAACTTTCACTTACACATTTGTAACAGAGAGATCTGTACAATATCGACATTGTACAATATCTGTACAATAACACAACCTTCTAATCTTCAAAAAGAAGTAGAAGCTCAGATGAATTAAGTTGTTAAAAACCGAATTTAGCATTCGACTTCAATCACGCAAAATTTTCGCACATTTGTGATAGAAATCTATGCAATATTGCGATCGATGTTCATTCTAATCTTCAATAAATTAATAGAAGATAAGGGGGGCACGATTGGTGCTATATGTTAATATAAGAAACTCTTTAACATTCGATTGTCGCACATATGAAAATTGCGTATATCTACATCTAGCTCTGAATATATCCGATACGTGATAACGTCGCAGCGCCACGATGCGAGCTGCCGATCGATGCTTGCGTCTGACACTAACAGTTGTGCAATTCCTAGGTCTGGTATCATACATAGCAATCGAATAAGAGGGGATAAGTCTTATCCTTAAATCCAACAAACTCAGACATAATTTTACAGATTCTTAACAGTTTTCTCCGTTAAATCCGTCCGCCATTTTCTTCCCCAATCACCATATTCCCGTTATAATTACACATTTTCAATTACAGCTATTTTCTCAATCCCATATTAGTACTATCAGTTTATCTGTTTCAGCTATAGCTTTTTGTATTTTTCGCATTTAATGTGACATAGCTGTATATATATATAGAGATGTCAGAAACATAAATAAAAAATATAAAATAAACAGGAAACTATAAAATAAAAAAATATTAAAACGAACGATCTATTATAGAATTAAAATAATAAGAAAAAATAATAAGAATGTGGAAAATCGCTTATATACTAATATTATAACTTATATAAATGGGAACAGATTTAACAGAAAAAAAATTAAATAACTTGTAGGTCTGTGAAATTGCTGCTTCTATTATTCAAATGCACTTTATCGATATCATTTTACAATCAAAAATTTCGTAGATACACGTCATTTTTTATCATTTTCAATGTTCGATTATAGGGAAATTATGAAGCAATTATTGATGGAAAGATTAAGATAAAGAACATTTTATATGCTCTACTCACATTCTATAGGCGTTGAGCGTTTTTGACATATCCGTTCTACCCATCGATAACGGTGAAGTCTACCGCACCTTTTAACTTCACACCATATATATATATA